>JASDQU010500347.1:37456-47663 GCA_032191745.1 Picea mariana
ATCATATTCATATATCTAATCAAAATAATTCTCATGAAATTCCGCAACTAGTGGTGGTGGAGATGGAGGTGTGGACTTCTTTGGAAGTACCTATGAAGGACCCTCTTCAAAATTAACACTCCTCTGAATGAATAATATATATAAAGTATTAAATAAAAAACTATAATATTCATTATCATGTGTTAGAATAGATATGTAATCATATTTATGAGTAAATTTAGAGAAGGCGCATAACCTGGAATGGTGATTAACCTCACCAACAACAATTTTTAAACCATTTGACAAGTCGAAAATAATAATTGAGTCTGGATTGAACTCCACCTTCTTCCCTGAACCTAAATGAGTGATTTTATTGATGGAGAGGAGGTTCACTAAAATATTTGGAACATGAAGTACATCCTGAAAGCATCCATGGGCTAGATAAACTCTACCCCTATCGCACACCTCAGTAGGACAATCATATCCCATGAAGATCGGTGGTCCAGAACAAGTCTCCAAGTATGAGAAAAGTCTATCCAATGAATCCATGTGATGGGAATCCCATTAATCAAGCACCCAAACATTAGGATAAGATGATACAACAAGTAATGCATGATCATTACCTCTTTTTGATTATGGCTTGTCTGATGGATTCTTCCTTGCATTATCCAGAATATAATCCTCGAGGTGATGCTTCTCAAGTTATTACGACATGAGATCTATGGTATTTTTCATGCAATAACTCTCCATATTGAACCCCCTGTTACATTAGGAACACTTGGTATTATCCTTCTTTCTATTTGATTCCTTGGAAATCAAACTCTCATCTGTGGAATTCTGTTTACCTTCCTTCTTGTTCTCTTGGTCCTTCTTAACATTTTTATTCTTCTTATTCTTATTTGAACTTCCTTGAGTTGTAAGCGCATGGGGATTTTAACTCTTGAGTACCCCTATCAAGATGAGTTTTGTATGATCATGGATAAAATACTCCATGAACTCATCCAAGGATGGCATCTTCCATGTAGACCCTGCTAGCACTCTGCAAATTTTCTCTGGCTGATAGACAAATGATAGAGGTAATTGTTTCAACCTACTATAGAGCTGGGCACTAGCCTTCTCAACTCAAAGAGGGATATCTCATGTCATTTGATATATATTTGGAAATCAATGGCTAGATTTAGTTTGTTTTGGGGGTTTTTTATAAATTTTCTGAAGAGGAAGGGGAGGGACACTTAGGGATATGGAGTTGAAATTGTGAAAGTGAATGAAAATGATGAATGGTCGGTAGAACTCTCTAGAGGATAAAGGTTAAATGAGACAATGAATATGAGTTGTAGATTGAGTTTAAGAGAAGAGTAACAAGAAGGGGAAAACAAATAACTGCATCAGAGAATTACTGAAATGAATTCTAAATTAGCTAGGAAGAAAATTACACAGTTTAAATTGCTTAAGCCGAGAGCATCACAAGATTATTTATGGGCATTTAACTCTCCAATTTAAACAGAAGAAAATGTAAATGGAAATAAATAACATGGGAAATACATACAATGAAACGAGACAAAAATCATATCACCACCATTAGAATATTTTCATAGAGACTTCAAAAGCTTCTGCATATGTATTCAATTCATCTCCATAAAATTACAATAGAGTTCAGAAACAACAAAAAGGTGCCCTTGCACTTCTGCCAACATTAATTTGTTCATAATTTATAGTACTTATACAATTTTATTACAATGGATGAAACTGAAGCATTTCAGTTTCTAAGACATACTACAATAATTACAAACCAATGGTTTCGGTAGGCGAACTGATTTACAATGATTAAACAAAAACATTTCATAAACTAGGAATGGATTTCTCTTACTGCTCAGATTCCTCTTCGCCATCTATCTTGCTCCGATATCCTGTCGAACTCACCAATCTAGTGACATCTAGAATCTATTTGTTGGTCCCCAGAAAACTACACTTTGTCTTGCCTAGACACACGATCTCCTTCCACTGTGAGTCAGAAGGAATCTCGTAATCCATCATTTCCTTTATCATAATCTCCAGATCAATGCAAGTGGCATAAGACATAGTTGGCAACCCAACCCTTACTATATTAAATTGATTTAAGATATCAAAATATGTGGTTAGATATTCCACCAAACTTGGTCCCTTCAGGTTCTCCTCCAAGCCTTCAAATTTAGAATGATCCATTCTGCACTGAGTGAGGAGAGAATTATATCCCTCTTGATCGTATAATTTCCCTTTTCCATCTCAAAATGGTGGGAGGCCCTTGATAAACAATTGCTCAAATGTATCTTTAAACTCTTGTATACTCTTCTCCATCTGTATAGATTTGGTTTGAACTGAATTGAGCAAATTGTGCTTGGCAATGATCCTCTTGGACCAAATGATCAATGTAGTCATGTCTTTTACCCCAATGGTCTAAAGATTGGTAGTGGGAACGAAATTCAGCAGATTTATAGCATTCTAGGCCCATTCTGAGGGATATTTCGTCAGTGTCTCATTTACAATAGTACACCTGCTTTGGGCAGTGATAGCCATGTTGTCTTTGTCATTTATAAAATTCAAGTACACCCTGAACTTAGCAGCCTCAACAACGATATCATCCCAGATTACATGTTTATCTCCTTACAAAAGTACTTTACCTTTCAACCTTGTCTTCATCTTTCTTACCCTCTCTTGCAAATCCTTATTTTCTTTTTGGACTTGGGCCATCTTTTCATCCTTCATTTTCATCTCTTGTTGCAACTTTTCTATGATTCCCTTAAGGCTCTTGATTTCTCCTATCTTCAAGCTTACTTGGGACATAGCCTGAACCAATTCGTCAGTGCTTGATCCAGTTTCTGTAATGGAAGGTACAATAATAACCATATCTAATGTTATTGACTATCCTTGTGACCAATTCTCTTTTTCCTTTTCCAGCTGCAATACTTTAGCTTTGTAATTTAGCGCTTCATGTATAAATGTTTCTTTTGCTTGTTCTAGAGCAGTTAGTTCTATTGTCTGTGGATGTTATGTGGTAGACATCTTCAACTTCTTTTTCATGCTTCGAATCAATTTTTCTTTCTTGTCTAAGGAAGATTTTACTCCTTGAGGGCCTTCAAAATCCAATCTTTTGACCTGGGTCTACCAAGCTCTACTGGATTCTTTTTCCTATTTCAATTGTCCAACCAATTTAAGTGCATGGGTTGTCAGTCTCGAAACCCTCAAACTCAGACTCAGGTAGTTTTCATATAGCATGTCAGTGGCATTCCTGTGGAATTTTACCTTATCTGGGGCACCGATATTTTCATAATGCAACTTGATTTCAGACACTTTATCCTCATCTTCCACCACTATATTATGCATCTTCCTTTCTACATCCCTGACTGAAAACAGGGAATATTTGTGTTGGGAGATCCTCTCTACTTCAGGTAACAAATCTCTTATTTCACTCATGGCCATATTTACTTTCACAATGTATTGGTTTGCTAAATATTCTTTGGATTGGTATACCACTCCAGGTGCCTTATTAAAGACATGTTTCTTGTTGCTGAAAGTTATTGAGTTTCTTTCACCTTGTGGCATGTTCTGTGTATTAGCTTCTTCATTTTTTGTTCTACTCTCCACCATATCCATGTTCATTTTCTCTTTAGGTTCTTCCTCCTACAGGTTTACTATCTATGGAGACTGTGTGATTTTCATCTTCTTGGGAACATTTTGCTAACCACTGGCACCGAGGGCCTCTGAACTGCTTCTCTTGTTACAAATACTCATGTTGGGAGCTTTAATAATCAACCTTGGAGAAACTTTTTGTGTCTGGATCTGCTGCGGGGATGAATCTATTTGTTGTTTGTGATCAGGATGCAAAATGACTTCCATATCTACACAGGTTTCCAGATTTTCTAGCTTATCAAATCCTTCAACATGTTCATGCTCATAGTGGCCTTGGTTTCTCATCATTCTTCTTTTTTATATGAGCTTCTGTGGATCATATTTCCTCCCTTGTAACTGTGTAAACACAAATTCATTGAGCTTGGCCTAGATCTGAGGCAAAAATGACCTGGTCTTTACTACGAAGGGTCCTATTATGAAAGGAAACTTTAAGTTAGATTCTTTGTGCATTTTTAGAAAATTCTATGTTTCTGAGATGACCCTTTGCCTGATGAACTCTAGGGAAAAGACTTTGGGATTCAAGAAAACAAGTAAAATTTAAGGTCCCTATTGATAACCATATACCTGAATTACAGTAAAGTGCATGAAAAGCACCCAATCTCCTACCATGTTCTCTGGATTGGGTTGCAGAGAACTTTTCATTTCTTCCAGAACCCTTGGAAACTCAGTGCTAAAGTTTAAGATATAAACTCTGGACTTGATCTTACTTATAAAAATAAGCATTGTGATCCTTTTGCATTCAATCGAGATGAATGCAACTTCAGGGAACCTAGTCTTATTTGTTTCCAAGAACATTCCCAGCAAGTGTGTGTAATACCTGAAGTGTCTCAGTGATTGGAAATTTACTAGTTGTTTATGCACATTATCAGTGATGAACTCTTCAAAATCGATACAGACTGATTAACTGGACTCTTACTGGAAAAATGTCAACAGAAAACCCATCATGACCTCTACTACAAACTTTTCGTTATCCAATCCTAAGATTTGACTAAGTATGGAATAGGCCCACTGGACCTCAATAACCATGACACTTACTTTCATAGGCAACAACAGTCTCTCAGAATGATGTTCGGGTTTAACAATGGTTTGCAAAAATAGGGTTTTGACCTCGAGGGGACATTCTCTATAGACTGTAATCAGTTTCTCTTCCTCGAAGGGCTCAGACGCTATGGGGGAATACTCTAGCGTACCGAGGGTGTGTCGAATTGATGGGATATCTACTCTGCACAAGGCCTCTAACCCTAACTTATTCAAAATGACCTTTTCTTCCTATGATTATTGTTCTTCACACCAACTTATGAATTATGGGAAAGGGAACATGAATTCAACGATGTAAGGGGTTATGGAGGCTTGGGCTGATTCGAGGAAGGGAATTTGTTTCCCAAAATTATCTAACAAATTATCTCTGGATACGGAAATGAGTGAGACGGTTATTTCTTTGTCAAATATATCGAAGTCCCTATCNCTTGTTATAAATACTCATCTTGGGAGCTTTAATAATAAACCTTGGAGAAACTTTCTGTGTCTGGATCTGCTGCGGGGCTGACTCTATTTGTTGTGTGTGATCAAAATGCAAAATGACTTCCATATCTACACAGGTTTCCATATTTTCTAGATTATCAAATCCTTCAACATGTTCATTCTCATAGGGGCCTTGGTTTCTCATCATTATTCTTTTTTATATGACCTTGTGTGGATCATATTTCCTCTCTTGTAACTGTGTAAACCCAAATTCACTGAGCTTGGCCTGGATCTGAGGCAAACGAGACCTATTCTTTACTACGAAGGGTCCTATTATGAAAGGAAACTTTAAGTTAGATGCTTTGTGCATTTTTAGAAAATGCTTTGTTTCTGAGATGATCCTTTGCCTAATGAACTCTAGGGAAAAGACTCTGGGATTCAAGAAAACAAGTAAAAGTTAAGGTCCCTATTGATAACCATATACCCAAATTACAGTAGAGTGCATGAAAAGCACCCAATCTCCTACCATGTTCTCTGGATTGGGCTGCAAAGAGATTTTCTTTTCTTCCAAAACCCTTGGAAGATCGGTGTTGAAGATTAAGATATAAACTCTGGACATGATCTTACTTATAAAAATAAGCATTTTGATTCTTTTGCATTCAGTCGAGATGAATGCAACTTCAAGGAACTTTGTCTTATTTGTTTCCAGGAACATTACCAGCAAGTGTGTGTAATACCTGAAGTGTCTCAGTGATTGGAAATTTATTAGTTGTTTGTGCACATTATCAACGACAAACTCTTCAAAACTGATACAGACTGACTGAATGGACTCTGACTAGAAAAATGTCAATATAAAACCCAACATGACCTCTACTACAAACTTGTCGTTATCCAATCCTAAGATTTGACTAAGTATGGAACATGCCCACTGGACCTCAATAACCATGACACTTACTTTCATAGGCAACAACATACTCTTAGAATGATGTTCAGGTTTAACAATGGTTTGCAAAAATAGGGTTTTGACCTCAGGGGGACATTCTCTGTAGACTGTAATCAATTTCCCTTCCTCGAAGGGCTTAGACGCTGTGGGGGAATACTCCAGCGTACCGAGAGTGTGTCGAATTGATGGGATATCTACTTTGCACAAGACCTTTGACCCTAACTTATTCAAAATGACCCTTTCTTCCTATGATTATTGTTCTTCACACCATCTTATGAATTTTGGGAAAGGGAACATGACTTTGACAATGTAAGGGGTTATGGAGGCTTGGGCTGATTCAAGGAAGAGAATTCGTTTCCCAACATTATATAAAAAATTAGCTCTGGATACAGAAATGAGTGAGATGGTTATTTCTTTGTCAAATATATCAAAGTCCCTGTCAATTAGGGCTTCTTCTTTGGAGGTGGGATCTTGCTCTGTTACAAATAAAATGTTAGGATTCATGGCCATGATAAAAAATACCTATGAATGAGTGGAGAAATCGCGAGTATGGTCCATTGTTGAGATTCAGTTTGAATAGAGTGTTTGCACCAATTTTCAAACATTCAAATGATTTGAAATATCATAAAATAATGACTGGGGACCTCCTTTTATATGAACTTTTCTATATTGGGGGCAAGGGAAAGCGGTTTTGGGTAGACCTCTTTTCACCCCAATATGCCTCTAGTGGTGCCACATGTATACAAGATGAAACCACGGTATTTCCCCCAGCCTGCTCTCGAGCGATTAACCTTCATGATATTTCCTTGCCCGATACATCTCCTGACCATTGATCTGGGTTGTTTAAGATATGCGTCCTGTCGAGCCCCATCAAATTCCGTGCCTCTGCTATATTTATCCCTTCTCTGCTAGATGTGACCCGGTATTCCAAAATATCATGCCTCCATATCGATGTAGCTCCTCGCCAAATTTTGAGAATTGGATTCCTTCAAAAGTAAATTGTTATGGTGATAACAAACCCCATAACTAACCTAGTAATATGAAAAGAATACGTGTAGACATAATACTTTGGTCCTATTTTGGTTATAATTGAAAATATTAATTATTCATCCCTTTTGTCAATTCTACAAGCCATAACATGCGAAAGAAAAGTTTTAAACTTATACAATTAGTCCTTTAGTGTCTCTAAGTCACTTATATTCAATGCATCTAGATCATTCTCTAGTTGATAACCTCTTAGGTTTTCTTACTTGTGTAGAAAATCCTCCAACTGTGCCAAAACATCATTAGGAGTCTTACAAGTATTGACATGGAAGAGGAGATACAGAGAGATGTTGAAGAATAATATCCCATAGGATTCATCAATTTTGTTGAAGTATTTTTTTTCTCTATGTCTGAAGTAGGCTCAACCTTAGTCCCCATGGTGACCCTATACAAACTTTTGTTGTGAAGTAGAAGCTCTATCTTGGTCTTCCACTCAAAGTAGTTGAAGGGTGTCAAGATCACTGAAGAATATGGTTGAACCATAGTTCTTTGTGGGTTTTCAAATTGATATATAGTCCTGCAATAAAATTGAATACTCCCTCACAATAATAGCTCTGATACCATGTAGGATGAAACCACACTCTAAGATCTAATTGTGAGTAGGAAATACTACACTAGTTAATTGCAAAATAAAGAGAAAAGAGAGAAAGATAGAATCAATCATCGCACATAACAAACTAAGAAACCAAATTGAATCACATTGTGTTTATCCTTGATCATGATTACAAAATATACAACTCTCCACATGAGGAGTAATGTTCACTAGGTTAGGGTTTACATGTGCATGCACAAGTAAAAAAAGCAACCACTCACTCCCACTTGAAACAATTAACTAAAGTCAAAAGTTGCAAATAATAGGGAAAGGTCAAAATATAGGTGTGAACTCAAGTGAGAACTCTAAATGAATTCAACATGCATTCCACAATAAAAAAACTCTCCTAGAATAAGAGTAGAGTCCAAGAATAGAACTAAAGTGCTAACTAAGAGAGAATTTCATAAATATGGAAAGTCACTAAAATAGGTAAATAAGTGAAATAGGTTGAATCCAAGAATAATATGGGTAATTTGAACCTCATTAGGAAGCCATTTATAGATATAATAAGTGCGCATTAGGTTCCATGTCACTTGTCCAATCATCTCCTAGTTACTACCAAGTGGATACTGCATGGAAGACCTACTAAAAATAGAAAATACCAAAAATAGATTTATAGGGTTTGGTCACTTGCTAAAAATAGAAAATGCCAAAAATAGACATGATCAAGAAAAATCATGCTAGGTAAGGAAATAAGGAATAGAAGTCCTCTTGAGAAAATGGAAAAATGGAAAAAATGAGTATGTCACTGAGTATGTAGTTGAGCATGTACCCCAACATATTCTTCATATTTTTGTAGATTCTCCTTTTTTTCCAAATTATTTTTCCTAGGATTCTTTATTTCACTTAAGGAACACATGAGTTCTTCTTCAAGATCCACTTCCCCATCTATTTCGGAATTTTCCTCTTCTTCTGAGTCCATAATTTCTATCAGTTTCTCTACATCAATATTTGTTTCAATTTCCATAAAGAGAGTTTCTTCTCTATCACTATATAAATTGCTTTCATTGTTTTCTTTAGACGAGTCACTAACCCCTTTCAAGTATAGATTCTTCTTTTGTTTATAAGAGTTCTTCTTCATTTCATGATTGTCCTGTTTGTGGTTCTTTTTGTGTTGATGATACTTTTTCCCTTTCTTTACATTATGGTATTCTTCATCATCACTATTTTCATCCTTTGAATATAGAAAATTAGTAGAAATTGTCCTACTTTTCCACAATTAAATAATTTAAAGGGTAAAATACATTTGTATTTTCCAGATCCCTTTATGAGTTTTCTCATAAAATTTTCTTCCTCTGAGTCTAATTCACAGTTGGAACAATTGCTTGATTCTTTCTCTATGTTCTTTTTCTTCTTTGAAGATTTTATGGATGCTTCTATATTTGATGGCTTTTATTTCTCTTTCCTCATTTCATACAACATGAGGATCCCATGCAATTCATCCATTGTTAATGAATTGAGATCCTCCATTTCTTCAATGGAGGAAGCTTTGGTGGAATCAAATCTGAAGGGGAGTGACCTTAACATCTGTTGTAAAATCATTGGTTCTTCAACCTTTTCACCAATTCCTTTGATGGTGTTGAATATTTCATCCACAATATTATGGTAAAGTTCCCCCTGCAGATAGGTGAAACCCCCCTTTGGATCAAGACCCCTTCTTTGATCCAAAGTAGAAGAAACCAAATGGACACTAACTTCCATTTAGATCTACTTCAACAATCAATGTAATAGGAAAGAGATGGATAACATACCTTTTTATGATGGTTGTCCTTGATACTCTAGTATTTGACCTCGTTGACCAAGCTCCTAGATGCAAGAAAATACCTGCAAGGAACAAGATAAATCCCCTTCTTCTACACTATATTTTTAGGTGAAAATAGATATATCTATGATGAATTTAACAACAATATACATGTGTGTACCAAGTGACACAAAAAATGAAGGAAATATTCCAAGTTATGTATTAATGGAAATAAATAATCAAGCACTTACAATCAAAGTTGACATTGCAACAACTCCCCCAAGCTCTCCTATCCATCCCTCTTCTGAATTTCTCAAGATCCGAATTATGATGATCTCATGGATTCTCCTCCCCTTTTACCTTGGAATGCACTCATTATATAGGATTTTGGAGGTTTAACTGACCCAAGAGGATCTCCACACAGGGAATTATTACTTTTCACACCAAGGAAAAGATCATTAATTTTTTTATTGATGATAGGTGACAAACAATGATTAATGCTCATGAATGATTGAAAAACGATTAGTACTTTAAATGAGTGTGAGAATCTCATGTATTATTCATTCAAATTGGAAAAATGAGTAATACTTGAAGAGAGAGGAATTGCTCATGTATTTAATTTGTAAAAAGGGAAATTAGTTTTGTGTGAGAACCCACCCCACAAATTAGTTTCCGAGTTTTAAGGAGAAGTTGGTAGTCTCATGAGTTGCTTTGGGATTCTTCCTCATTTTATCACAAGTGGTTCCCTAGTCTCAAGGAGAAGTTAGGGGTCTCATAGGTT
>JASDQU010500347.1:63269-73651 GCA_032191745.1 Picea mariana
TTAGTGTCTCTAAGTCACTTGTATTCAATGCATCTAGATCATTCTCTAGTTGATAACCTCTTAGGTTTTCTTACTTGTGTAGAAAATCCTCCAACTATGCCCAAACATCATTAGGAGTCTTACAAGTATTGACATGGAAGAGGAGATAT
Source organism: Picea mariana (assembly GCA_032191745.1). NCBI lineage: Eukaryota > Viridiplantae > Streptophyta > Pinopsida > Pinales > Pinaceae > Picea > Picea mariana. The sequence continues at coordinate 63,419 of JASDQU010500347.1, forward strand.
AGAGAGATGTTGAAGCATAATATCCCATAGGCTTCATCCATTATGTTGAAGTATTTGTTTTCTCTATGGCTGAAGTAGGCTCGACCTTAGTCCCCATGGTGACCCTATACAAACTTTTGTTGTGAAGTAGAAGCTCTATCTTGGTCTTCCACTCAACGTAGTTGAAGGGTGTCAAGATCATTGAAGAATATGATTGAACCATAGTTCTCTGTGGGTTGTCAAATTGATATATAATCCTACAATAAAATTGAATAATCCCTCACAATAATAGCTCTGATACCATGTAGGATGAAACCACACTCTAATATCTAATTGTGAGTAGGAAATACTACACTAGTTAATTGCAAAAGAAAGAGAAAAGAGAGAAAGATAGAATCAATCATCGCGCATAACAAACTAAGAAACCAAATCGAATCACATTGTATTAATCCTTGATCATGATTACAAAATATACAACTCTCCACATGAGGATTAATGTGCACTAGGTTAGGGTTTACATGTGCATGCACAAGTAAAAAAAGCAACCACTCACTCCCACTTGAAACAATTAACTAAAGTCAAAAGTTGCAAATAATAGGGAAAGGTGAAAATATAGGTGTGAACTCAAGTGAGATCTCTAAATGAATTAAACATGCATTCCACAATAGAAAAACTCTCCTAGAATAAGACTAGAGTCCAAGAATAGAACTAAATTGCTAACTAAGAGAGAATTTCATAAATATGGAAAGTCACTAAAATAGGTAAATAAGTGAAATAGGTCGAATCTAAGAATAATATGGGTAATGTGAACTTCATTAGGAATCCATTTATAGATATAATAAGTGTGCATTAGGTTCCATGTCACTTGTCCAATCCTTTCCCAGTTACTACCAAGTGGATACTGCATGGAAGACCTACTAAAAATAGAAAATACCAAAAATAGATTTTTGGGTTTGGCCACTTGCTAAAAATAGAAAATGCCAAAAATAGACATGATTAAGAAAAATCATGCTAGGTAAGGAAATAAGGAATATAAGTCCTCTTGAGAAAATGGAAAAATGGAAAAAATGAGTATGTCACTGAGTATGTAGTTGAGCATGTACCCCAACATCTTCTTCATATTTTTGTAGATTCTCCTTTTTTTTCCAAATTATTTTTCCTAGGATTCTTTATTTCACTTAAGGAACACATGAGTTTTTCTTCAAGATCCACTTCCCCATCTATTTCGGAATTTTCCTCTTCTTCTGAGTCCATAATTTCTATCATTTTCTCTACATCAATCTTTGTTTCAATTTCCATAAAGAGAGTTTCTTCTATATCACTATATAAATTGCTTTCATTGTTTTCTTTAGACGAGTCACTAACCCCTTTCAAGTATAGATTCTTCTCTTATTTATAAGAGTTCTTCTTCATTTCATGATTGTCCTGTTTGTGGTTCTTTTTGTGTTGATGATACTTGTTCCCTTTCTTTACATTATGGTATTCTTCATCATCACTATTTTCATCCTTTGAATATTGAAACTTAGTAGAAAATGTCCTACTTTTCCACAATTAAAGCATTTAAAGGGTAGAATACCTTTGTATTTTCCAGATCCCTTTATGAGTTTTCTCATAAAATTTTCTTCCTCTGAGTCTAATTCATAGTTGGAACAATTGCTTGATTCTTTCTCTATGTTCTTTTTCTTCTTTGAAGATTTGATGGATGCTTCTATATTTGATGGCTTTTATTTCTCTTTCCTCATTTCATACACCAAGAGGATCCCATGCAATTCATCCATTGTTAATGAATTGAGATCCTTCATTTCTTCAATGGAGGAAGATTTGGTGGCATCAAATCTGAAGGGGAGTGACCTTAACATCTTTTGTAAAATCACTGGTTCTTCAACCTTTTCACCAATTCCTTTGATGGTGTAGAAAATTCCATGCACAATGTTATGGTAAAGTTCCCCCTGCAGATAGGTGAAACCCCCCTTTGGATCAAGACCCCTTCTTTGATCCAAAGTAGAAGAAACCAAATGAACACTAACTTCCCTTCAAATCTACTTCAACAATCAATGTGATAGGAAAGAGATGGATAACATACCTTTTTACGATGGTTGTCCTCGCTACTCTAGTATTTGACCTTGTTGACCAAGCTCCTAGACGCAAGAAAATACATGCAAGGAACAAGATAAATCCTCTTCTTCTACACTATATTTTTAGGTAAAAATAGATCTATCTATGATGACTTTAACAAAAATAGACACACGGGTAACAAGTGACACAATAAATGAAGGAAATATGCCAAGTTATGTATTAATGGAAATAAATAATGAAGCACTTACAATCAAAGTTGGCATTACAACAACTCCTCCAAGCTCTCCTATCCATCCATCTCTTGAATTTCTCAAGATCAGAATTAGGATGATCTCATGGATTCTCCTCCCCTTTCACCTTGGAATGCACTCATTATATAGGATTTTGGAGGTTTAACCAACCCAAGAGGATCTCCACACAGAGAATTATTACTTTTCACACCATGGAGAAGATCATTAATTTTTTTATTGATGATAGGTGACAAACAATTATTAATGCTCACGGATGATTCAAAAATGATTAGTACTTTAAATGAGTGTGAGAAGCTCATGTATTATTCATTCAAATTGGAAAAATGAGTAATACTTGAAGAGAGAGGAATTACTCATGTATTTAATTTGTAAAAAGGGAAATTAGTTTTGTGTGAGAATCCACCCCACAAATTAGTTTCCTAGTTTTAAGGAGAAGTTGGTAGTCTCATGAGTTGCTTTGGGATTCTTCCTCATTTTATCACAAGTGGTTCCCTAGTCTCAAGGCAAAGTTAGGGGTCTCATAGGTTGGTTGAGATTATTTCTCATATTTTCCTTGAGTTGTTATTAGACCCTAAATTTGTGGATCATGTCTCCTTGAATTATGAGGTCAAGGAAACTATATAAACTCATTATGTAAGATTTGGGTTTGATATCTTTTTGGATCTCGTTTATGGATATTAAAGAGAGAGCTCAAGAGATCTTGGAAGAAAGGAACTTAGTCCTTCTAGTGTCTCAAGAAATGTCACTTATGTGAGAGCCTCGAGTTCTCTTTGTGTAAGAGACGGATGCTTTGGTTTTTCATCCCTTTATGGAGAATGTGCCACATTTTGTGAGAAGGCTCCAACCCCTTTCTATAGGAACGATAATAAAGTGATTCATATTCCAAGTGGATCCAGAGATGTATCCAGGATGTCTGGTGAACTTCGTTATCACATGGATGTCAAATTATATGTGTGAGTTTGGATTGCATTCTCACTTGATTGTGTAGAGAATTAATTACACATATGCACCTAAATGTGACAATTTGCTCACATTCATATGCATTGGTAAGAAATTATTTGTTCATGTTCACTTGCAATTAATCTTTAGTAAAAGATCCTCTTTGTAGATTTTTGTAGATAAATTTCTCACAAAAAATCTCAGATCAAGTGGTATCAAAGGAGGTCTAACAAGTTTTGCAGATTGTGAATAATCATGGGTAAAGAAAAGAAGAAAGCATGGATTTGTGATCTTGAAGAAGTCAACCAAAAACTTTAGGTAGAAAATGATGAATTGAGGAGCTTCCTATAAGAATCAAAAGAAGAAAATAACAAACTCTGACTGCAGCTACAAGATATGGAGGAACAAGTTGGGGAATGCTTCACTACAAGAGAACACAGAAAGTCCCTCCAAGACCAGATCAAATTGTGGCCATGACAGGTATATTATTTATGGTTCTTGTCATGAAAATTTCAATGTTTGCACATATTGTCAGACATTAGAGGATACTCACCAGTCACCAAGTAACCAAGGTGGTTTCCTAGAAGCTTCATCCAACCGGGAGGAGCAGTTGGTCAAGATTCAGGAAGATGACCAACTCTCACAAACAAGGTTGGATGTAAATAATTTTCCATGTTCAATTCATTCCCTTATTAATGATGGTGCCTCTTTCGGATTTTTTGAAAGGCACAACAAGGGAATTTGCTTGAATTTGCTATGGAAGATGAGGTACTAAGGAGGAGGTCTTGGTATTAATGCCCAGGACATCATCCAACCAATGGAGGTTGTAGGAAGGCCCCAGTTTGTAAGATTTAGTTATGTTGAAGGAGAATGCTCAAAATCAGAAGAAGTAGAGGATTCTTCAAGAAAAGAGTTGAAATCATCATCAAAATCGTCTAAGAAAAATGATGGAAAATAGCTTTTTGAAAGTGATACATCTAGTAGGATATTTTAGAGGAAATCAAAGTCTCCTTGAAAATATTGGGACATCAAGAGTGTTGCAAAGTGTTGGAAGAGAAAAGATCCTTACAATGAAGGTGATATGGAAATGAATTCAGGCAACTAGTACACTCACTACAAAATGAGTGGTCACCGGATAGGGAAATGTAAGAAACTTCACCCCAAGCTTCGTCGCACACCAAAGAAGAATCTTGTGCAAGAACATATGTAGAAGGAAGCTGCAAAAGAGATGGTCGAACATGTAATCAATGTTCTTGAACTAATCCCTAAAGAAGAACAGCTTCAGAAAGAATGTCCTTTAAATTGGTTCAGTAAAAAATGGGTAGCCTATTTGCAAAGCTAAGTTTTGTCTAGCATGCTTATGTAGTATCTCCAAATCATTTCTCTTGTTTCCATTATTGAAAAACATGAAGGAAACTAATCTTAGATATATAAGAAAGTGTGTAGGTATGGATCAATTCATCTTGCTTATTCCGTATTCATGGGTGCTATGGTATCTGTATTTTTTGACCAAATCATGAGCCAAATCATAGTATTGATGTTAGATACATTTTTCCTGTAAAAGAATATTTCGTGATTTTGTACATAAATATTTTTGAAATGTTTAAAACTATGGAAAATGAGAGTAATACATATAATATTTTGATGGAACTCAATGAATCTGCTGCAAATGTTGACGTTCCCATTGAAAAAGAATATGTCCAATCAGTTGGAAAGGCACTGCAACATAATGATGGATGGAATGCCCAATTATGATCATAGCCATGTGAACCATCTTAAAGGTTTCATAAAATCTTGAAGAAACATTGAGAATGATGTAAATGACAAATGAAAATGAATTCCTTGTTGTTATGATTCATTTTGGTCATATCACCACAAAGGCGCCAAATTTTGATTGCTTCTTTTCATATCATTGAATCAGTGTTGAAGCTTAAGGGATTTGTTGGTAGCAACGATACGTTCTCTTTCATAAGAAAAACAAAGATGTGGTTGTGCGGTTTCCTTGTGTTGATGGGCGTTTATGACACACCATCAACTGGAAGGGAAGATCTGGTCTGTGGTTGTCTATTTAACCCAAGTTGTTTGATATAATCTACCCTGACGGGTTTTATGGCTCCGTTAGACAACTAAGATCCTGAAACAACTAAACAATGTGGACTAACTTAGGATACAACTCTAACAATCAACACTTTAATTACAAATGATTAACTAACAGTGTTTATGTACAATAGCTATATACAATTGACAAGGTTTAAGCAAAGCCTTGTGAAAATAATTGTTTTCAACTAATGGATCAAAATAAGAAAATAAAGGAAATTGTCTTTGTACTTTAAATGAAAAACTAATAAAAAATGATTGAATAAGATTGTAAATGATAAAATGATAATGGTCAAAGCATTTAATGTTTAAATGATGCAATCATTATTCATTCGCAAATAAACAATTAAAATAAAATATAAACTAACTAACCTGACGTTGATCAACAGTACTAAGCTAGATTCATCTCTCTGTATTTGTATAAAATATTCTTAACCTGTGTCAAGTGTAAACTTATGAAAAAGGAAAGCATTATACTTCCTGAATAAACTCAAAGAAGTCTTTTATATTTTGAATCTAGTTTATGATGACAGAAAGACAAACGATTATATATCATGTGACTTTAGAATGTCCAAATAACTAAAAATGAAAGAAATTTCAATCCTTAGTAAATGGTGTTACCAGCTATCTAGTATCAGATGTAAACTCAAAATACTTGAAGAGATGATCAGCCACAGATATTAAAGGAACCAAAATATAATGAACCAAATAAATGAAATTATAACATGAAAAGTTATATGCAGAATAGTCTAAAGCTAGTTCAATACAAAAAATAAATTCATATTCAGAAATTGTATGAGAAACAATATTAACATTGCACAATCTACCAAAGGACAAAAGCCAAAGAGTAAATTGTATCCCATATAGCTTCAATATAATAAGTTCATCATAAGGTCTAAAAGGAATTTTTGGGATAAAAGACTCTTAAAGATTGAAAACAATAATACATAAATGATAGCAATTAACCATGTATTGATAAAAAAAAACTAAAGCTAATTTAAATCAATGCATAATCAATTACTCAAAGAATATGAAGATATTCTAATGAAAGTAAAACCATTCTACCTCCTCTAGGCTAAGTGGCAAGAATATTTCAATTCCCCCAATCATTAGAAGATTTGTCAGATCCTCCTCTTCTGTCAATTCCTCAAGTTGATTCAAACTCACCTCTGAGTTTATGAGACCCTCAGATAGTCTCATTTGCTCATCCCTGCCCACCTGAAAAATTGGGATTTTCCTGCTGCCCTCCTGGAAGTCTATGGAATAAACTGATCCCATCTCTGTTCCCTTGCCCACCTGGCAAATTGGAAACTTTTTGCTTCCCTCCTAGCAGTCTATGAGATCTCGCACTGATCTCAATCCATTGCCCACCTGGCAATGCGAAATTCCCTAGCTGTCCTCATGACAGTCTGTGAGATCCTCAACTGATCTCAACTCTTTGCCCACCTAGAAATTGGGAATTTCCTCTCTGCCCTCCTGGTAGTGCTTGAGATCTTCATCCGATCCCAATTCTTCCTCAGCATCACTGAGATTTCTCCCAGTCTCTAGTTCACATATCTGAACCCTTTCCTCTTCAAGTCCATTGAGGTTTTCAGCATGCCTCAACCATCCTCTTAACACACTATGCTTTCTTTTAGCCGTCAGCTCCTTGACTGGCCATTTTTCTTTTGTCCTCATGGGCCATTCATGTACCTATCTTGACTTTGCATTCTGTTGCATCTCCAATGCAAGTTCATCCATCCTTGCATTCATCTCGGTGAGCTCTTCATCCCATTCATCTTCGCTCATCAGCTCTGGGTCTTTCCTTCCAGCACTCGTATAGAATTTAGTAGCCATCTTGTTGTTATTGTCTTCTCTCCTGCAAACCTGGTGCTCACCTACAAACAATTATCATAGAGTCTCCAGCACTTTGTCTTCTTCCTACTCCTTCTGTTTGCAATGTACAAATAGAATCTGAGCTCTGATACCACTTGATGCAGACCCCCAGCCCTTGGGCCAAGTTTTGCTCACAAGATCGTTCTAATCTCCTTTGAGCCGAAGTGAATCTTTTGATTCCCTACTGGAATCTCCTTCAAATTCGATCCACAAGTATTTATTGTCCCCTTACTGCCTCTGTATACATGACCGTTAATTTCCCCGACAGAATTTCAGGTTTTGGGATTCTCTATTTCCCGATGTCAAGAGTTCTTGTCTTCACGAACTCCCGAACTCTGAAATGACGAAACGACTTTATCCGCAATTAGCCCCCTGATCTATGCCTTGGTCCATGGGACCGCTATCCCATATGACTACAGTCCTATGTCCCAGCCTCTTCCTTACCTTTCACGATTTTGGGCTTTCAAATGTCGAAATGCTTTGGACTTCTCGTCCTCAGGATTCCCAAAATGTTGAATCCCGATATGCCAAAATGGATCTCCTTTCGGGATTTTCCCCGAAGTGTTGGATTGCTGACACATGTCCTCCTATGATGGAAGGTCCTCGACATTTCGCGATTTCACGACTTGTGACCCCCTGTGACACAAATCCTCTATCAACTTGAATCTCCGGTAACCAAAATATTGATGGACTCTCGATCTCTACCATGTGTCCTACTCCATCAGATGCTCATGATCCTTTCTGGGTTTATCAACACAAGAGTCCGACCTCTTTTCAACGAGACTCCTGAATTCCCGGTTTCTGATATCCCAATGGACTTTCGTGTCCACTACTCCGGGCATGAGGGTTTAAACCTCATGCAACTCTTCGACAGACCTGACGGTTGTCGGCGATTCTGAGCAAGATCTGATGGTCCACAATCTCTTCTGCTCTATGCACTCTCCTGCTGCTCCCTGGACGTGGAAACCTTCAATGGTCCAGATCCCTTCGGAAAAATCCGACGGCAGTTGTGCTCCTCCTCAGCTTTGGCGTTTTTCTTCCAACACTTGGAAAAATTCCAATGTTCAAAGGCCTCGACCTTTGTTTCTTTTCCCTGTGATCTCTTCACCTTGGGTCTCGCATGTGTTCTCAAAGATGATAATCCTCCTGAGATTATCCTTTCAAATCCTCAAACATGATTCTGCGACTTCTGCACCTCTGCAGAGTCTTCACGCACACAAAGCTGCTACTCCTTATGAGCTTTCCTGCTCCTCAAGCCTTAAGGAAATAAATCCTTCTTCCTTCTCCTGCAGATGGAGAATTGGATGCCCTCCTGGCACTTTGTCTGCTCAAGCAACCTATTGTTGATTCTTCAAGGTGTTCAGTAACCCTGTGAATATCCTTCAGTGTATTCTTCTCCTAAATATAGAACTCGACAGAGTTCTCTTCTTGTGTCGGTCTGCACACTGTCTCAATGCCCTCCTGGCAGAGTTATACAGAAATCACAGCAGAGTTCTTCTGTGCACTCTTTGCACCTACTCAATTCCCACCTGGCAGAACTTTACAGAACTCCTCAGAGCTTTTGTCTTCTTTTGAACTCACAATAGAGTTTCTCCTCTGTGCACTCCTTGCACTGGCTCAATGCCCACCTGGCAGAGCTTTACAGAACTCCTCAAAGATTCTGTCTACAACTGTGTTCTTCTCCACAGCCTTGCCTCCTGAGGTGTTCAAAAACCTCAAAGGTCTTCCTCTGAATTATTGATTTCAGCTTCTATGCCCACCTGGCACGCCTTTTTCTGAGTCTGCAGGGTTCAGAAGTGCGTTAGTGCACTGGCTATCAGAACCCGCAGCGTTCTGTCACACCCTCCTAGTATGAAGCCTCAAATACCTTCACCAATCCTAAAACCCAAACAACTCCTACAAATGAAAACCTACAACATACATTCACAGGATAATAAGAACACTCATAGACATTCACACAACACATAAATACATGCAGGAAAAATTGTTGTTTTGTATTAATAAAATGCATGTTTACAAGGGTGTTCTTGTTGGGTATGTGTTATATTATTTGCACGAGTAGTGGTGCCTGAGCGTCTGAATCGGGCGCGCAGGGGGGTTAGAGGGGGGGGCGCTAGACCCCCCCTCGGGGGGTGCAGTGGGGCGAAGCCCCCCGCGCGGGGGTTTGGGGGCAGCGCCCCCGAAAAACATTTTCACACTGGGACAACATATTTCCGGACGACATATTACCGGGATGACATATTTTCGAGACCACATGATATTTAGGTGGTTTTTTTGGAACATGGTTTTTTGCCGATGGTTTTCTATTTTCAGTTAAGGAATTAGGGTTTTGGACTAATCCAGGTCATTGGGTTAGGGTTTTGGATGCTGCTGTCTCCTATATGTATATTGTATTGTAAACAATGTAACACAATGTATGAATATAATATATGTTGGTTTTCCCGATTTAGGTTTCCAGGTGAAAAATCTCTGTGTAATGTTTGTATTTGCCATTGTATCTTTTCTGTTCTTTTATGAATATCAGTTTGTAGTAGATATTGTACAAGGTTAGAATTTACAGTTCTGAGCACAGAAATTAACAGAGTCTCGGCTCTTACTCTTCTGCTCTCTACTCGCAGATTCTACCTTACACACTGAGATACAATTACAACTGAAAGATATTTTACATGAGGGGGATATTAGAGATCTTCCCTCCAACCTACCTACCCTATTCAATAGAATTGAATGGGTTGTCTAGTCCACCATCTGGATCTAGATCTCAGCCTTCAAAGCATTAAAGGCCTACCTACTCTACGCCTATTCAAAGCACGGCCTATCAGCTCAACAGCCTAAAACATTCAATTACATTCAATTTCAAAATTGAAAACGAGGGCTGCGCCTCTCTTCATCCTTGAATGCACGCGCTGATGTGGCTAGCTGGCTGGCTGGATGACATGGAGAGATGCTTCTGCATCACCCTGTTGCTCCGAGTAGGTTTCCCACCATTCCTTGACATGGGGGGCGGCTTTGAGGAGTG
>JASDQU010500349.1:1152-20244 GCA_032191745.1 Picea mariana
ACTTGTCCTTGCCTCATCCAACCGCCCCGAAATAAAAGTAGAATGATGGAACCACTGTCACACTATCACTATGAGATATACTGTTGTAAACTTGTACTAATCAACCTGCACCAAGCAACCTGTACCAATAACCTGAACCATGCATCAACTTGTACCTCAACCTATAATCAACCTGTACCATAAACAAGTGCATCAACCATGCATCAACCTATACGAAACAACCTGAAATCAACCTGTACCATAAACAAGTGCATCAACAATGTACCAACCTGTACAAATAACTTGTCAAGACAACCTGTCCAAACAACCTATCACAACAACCTCTCTCATCAATCTTATCAACCAAATCATATCTACTCACCAAGATCAATCACCAAGACAACTCTCAAATATGTGCATCAACCAAGCATAACACAACAACTCATAATCATCACCAAGATCAATATGTGATTCTAATAATATACCAAGACAAATATGCTACATCATTCATAAACTATGTGTCAACAATACTACTAACAAGTGCCTTCAACCATGTACCAAGTATGTACCAATCATGTATCAACTACTCATAACTATGACTCATCAAGATGTGCCAACATCATCAACTATACACCTCATGTATGTGCCAACTCATCAACTACTTGTCTCAACCATGTACCCAACATGTGCCTCAACCAAAAGCCCTCATCAATTTCATCATCCAAATATGATTTGTAACTCTATAATAGACCTGGTGTATATGATCACATACTTGCAAACCTTCCTTAACTTTAACAATAAGAGACTAGCATTTTCATCAAACTTTACTTTAGTCTCACATGACTAGTTTTGGATTAGTCAACAACCCTAACTTGAAATAATCATAACTGTGTACCTTTAATGAATAAAGATCTGAAAATAGTACACAATGTTCTTCATTATGTTTTATGCAATTCCTCCAGGTGTCACTACTTGGAACCTATCAGAAAAGGAGTTATAGAAAAAATGTCATATCTTGTTGAATTCTGGCTTATTCTAGAGAGCTAACTTGTAGATCATTCCCCTTACGGAATATTTGTTGTATGGATCTGAAAATTTTACACGGAATACTACAGACTGTACTATAACCAACACATTTGGTCTTACTTAATTTGGATCTGTTATGAAGAAGGTATGACGTGTGTTAATGATTTAAAACGTCAACGAAGTTTCTCCCGCAAAGTGTTGCTAAAGCCTATTATTATAAAAACTAAATAATACTAGTAGGTGGGACCCCCTTGAACTATTGTAGATTTTTTATGTTGATATGATGTGCGACACAGCTCACATGGTTGATGAAGATCTTGTTTTTATTGGTTATGAATTGAGCTTATGAAATTTTGATTCCTTATGTTACTACAACCTATGTTATTCATTAATTGCATTGTTGTTTGTTCTTATCGCACCTGCATAACAAACATGTTAGTAAAATTACATGAAGGGAAGTTTTGATAGAGGCAAAATACTAGAACAAATGCAGGGGAAGGGGACATAGTTCTGCGATATCACATGTGAATAACTTAAAGGAAATGAGAAACAATTGCAAGGGGAAGATTTAAAAGCTATCCTAACTATACTACATGCATGAAAATGCTTGATGATTATTGTTAAGGCCTAGCTAGCAAGTAAATGGTTATGAAATTGTGGTTGAATTACATGTTTAATATGCATGTGGTGTGAAATGTTGGTGGCGCACTTGGCAAGGTGATAGTACAAATGGTCATGCAATGGTTAATTGAATTATGTGGCCGATCCACATATGGTCTATTTGGATAGATTAAACGTCGATGGCTCATTTGACAAGGTGGTGAATGTTAATGGTTATGCGATTTTGTTTGAGTTATATATTAATAAATTGGATATATGATATGGAAAGTGCCTTTGGAAAGTAACCTATGCAGATTCCAATGCAGATTTAAATTAATGGCGTTAATTGGAAGTTGGTTGGCATGTACTGATGAGTAAATGAATTGTGGGTGGAGGTGACATGAATTTACTGCATGTCACCTTTACCCCTCATGTTCATTGCCACCCTAATCGGGCTATTGTTTGATCTTCTTGATGTGGTTATTATCCGAAATTTTAGTGGGGAGGAATCGCTCAACCAGCTCTCATTTTAAGGAATTCAATTACATGTATGTCTTTTTTGGCCATTCGTGATTCTTTTCTGGTTATGAAATGATTACTAGATCAGGTGTATGGGTTTGTGTTTTCCTAAGTGTTGCAACTGTGTGAAATTTGGGTTCTTGGATTGAAGAGTGGATGGTTATTCCTGTAACAATTTTGAGTTCGTCAAGGTAGTTGGTCTTCCTAGGTGATAGCTCTTTGTTATCATTGTTGTTTGGTTGGAGGGTTTTTGTTTAGTCTTGGGTGGATAGCTATCTCCACGCACTGTCACTAAATCCAGTCCCTGGCTTTCATGGGTTTAATGGTCGGAGGTTTTATGTGTCATTATGTTTTGTTCACTTTGGAATTGGTTGATTACACCACCAGGGGTCACAAAATGAGGTTCTTGTTCTTCCTCGGCCCTGTCTTCACCTCTGTGTTGTGATAGTTGACTTGAGAGCATGAGGGTTATGCCCTATGTGCATTAAAAAACTTTTTCCAGGCCATACTAGAGCCCTACCTTCAGTTATGGCCCCTATAATGGATTTGTGCCTGACCATGAATGAGTCGTGCTTCTTCCTATATGCATCATGGCCTTGGAGGTTCTGCCATTACAAAGAGTGGCTCTTCTCTTCCCGTGTTGACTATAGAAAAACCTTGGCCCTCTCGTATGGAATTTGTTTAAGAAGACTAACCTGGCCTATTGTTTTACAACTCGTTTTTTGATTGGATGGTTGTATGATTGTCGATGATTTTGAGAACGGGATCGCCCAGTTGGTTGCATGACAGTCGTGTTGGTTGGTATATAGTCACTGGATCGGTTATAATAGTGGTAAACCCTACATTACCAGTTGCACTTTCAAAGCACACAGTTAATCTCCTTATGTCGATATCTTAGTGTTGTTAATGGAAAGGGCCTCTGCCTCGATTCGATTGGATGCGTGGGTATGTGTCATTGCTACAACTTGTTAGGTTGTTGAGTTTTAAGACAGTGACGAGTTGTTTCATAGATACATAGTCACTGGTTTTTGCACTGATGATTATTTGAATGTTTAGCTAGCATTGGTGAAAATTATTGATGCTTCTCATGTCGCGTTGTGTGTTTGCAAAATAAATAATGGCCGTGGTAACTGTGGGTTTCTCTTGGGGCCAAACAATTATTGAACCTGATGACTTTGGGAACTATATCCTTATGATTGCTTGATTGTTTTAGCCTGAAATTGCACAACATAATTGATCATAGTTGGGATAAATTGAAGTAATATTGTGTTGGGTTGATGACCCAACAACGAATTAAGTTGTTTCGTGACTGTGTGTTTGGTTTGGTAAAATGGAAATATTGCATCGTGTTTTTTGGGTGGCTCCGCACTGTGTATAGTATGGATAGCTTGGGGTTTCACAGAGTTTTAGTCATGTTTATCGATCATTTTTTTATGAAGGGCATCTTGTTGAGGCTTTTTCATGTCGTTTAGAGGGCCCATATCTTTAAGCCATACTGAATTGTTTTTTTACAGTGGCAGAATTGCATTGCCTGGGCAAGTTACCCTATGCATAGATTGTGTCTAAACGGTGGTTGTTGGTTGTATATTTGAATATCAATATGGGTTGCAGTTTGATATTGGTTCTTTGGTTTATTCCTATATATATGCTAACAAATATCATTGCATTTTTATGGAATCTATTGCAGTAATAGTGAATTCATTATTATTTTGAAAACATGACTTTTGAGTATAGTTGTGGATTGAAGAAACACATGGGCAGTGGTTGTTTTTTATGGTTAACAGAGTGGGATGGCTATTGTTTGGAAATTGTTATAAGGTGCAAATAAGGGAACAAAATCCTTTTTTAGATTTTATAGGATGCCTACTGTTTTTTTGTGACACTGTGTTGGATATCTGATTATGAACAGTGAACTTGTTAAATGCATAGAAATTATTATTTAGTCAAGTGATTGATGGTTGATGCATCTCCTTTCACAGAATGTTTTATGGATCACTTAATTAATTCCATGAATAGTAATCATCCTTATTCCCATCCATTATTTCACTTTCCTCTAATTACAAACCTTGTCACCTCCCCTATTCATTTTTCACTCCTTGTTCTGAGATTGATTAGAGACAAGAGAATTTATGTGTTAAAATGGATGAAAGTGAAAGTGTCTTGTGTGGATTGTAGTGAGGTTTTATTGTTTTGCTTTACATTTGATTGTTGTTTTCATCAAGCAGTGACCATGTCTTCTCCCCTTTCATTATATCATATTTTCGCTCAATACAAACCCCTGACATATCCCGGAACTCTTTTTCACCCCCCTACTTGTGGATTAACAGTAAAACAATTTGTATGGATTGGATTGCATGAGTCTGATACATTCTGAGCCAAATCTATTTAATATTTTTAAGAGTTGTCATGTATGGCTATTTAAAAGACTAGTTTCTAATCGATCACTCATGCAAGATGAGTTTTTCAGTCGAGGAATTCATGGCCGAGGAAACAGAGGTAGAGGTAACTAGAACCGAGGCCCACGAAGGCCCAGGTTCTCTATACACTTTGACGTTGATTCAGAAGAGCTTGGTCAATTGTTTTATGCTGGATTCTTTAATTGGATTGGGCAGGGAATAGTCCAACCTAGGCCTGAAAGGCCTCCTTTCCAAGCCCCGCAAACCCTCAATATCCTTGTTCCTCCTCATGTCTCCTTACAACCTGAGGTCCCTGAAAATGATGGATGGGAGGTAAATGTCCACCTGGAAGTCTCCCAACATCATGGCTGGCCCAACTTGTCTTTGCCTGCTCCTCCGCCTTTGAACCCCATTGTCCAAGTTGCCCCTAACCACTCACCAGTGCAATCCTCCCATGCTAGCAAAAGATCGAATACCGAAGCCCACCATGCACTTGATAAAGGAAAATCCATTGCTGCCCCTTCCTCACCCTCCAATGACTCTGACAAATCTGTGTCTTCTTGGATGAATTTGAGGGACAATTGTTCCCACATGATCAGCGATATTAGGCCTAAGGGATATGCACATCCAAAGGAAAATTCAAGAAAATCAAGAGGTGAAAGCAACAATCAAGGAAGGGTTGCATCACAAACTCATGGAAAATATGGCTTTTGAGTTTTTATTATATCTAGTGTTTTATGACAGTTGGATTTAAGGAAATTTTTGGATAACATGTTTATTTTGGATATATGAGTATTATTTTTGAGATAATTTCAAAATTCATGAGTTTAAATTACCAAAAGTGAATATGTTGATGGGAGACACAAGGAGGTGTGTTTTTCTTAACAAATGGTTATGTTATGATTGGTATGATTGATGTGAACTAAAGGGAGTCGCAAGGGGTCCCACCTACTAGTTATTATTTATTTATGACCCTTATTATAATTATTACTTTTCCCCTTAACTAAAGTTAGTTGATTCTTTTAATTAACTTAACTAGTGAATTGGTTCAACTTCTTCAACCAATTCTAATTTGTTAAAAGAAAAAAGGAAGGGAGGAACCGGGGGAGGATAGAAGCAGAAGCATGCTAAGGTTTTCTCTTTGAGGTTATGTTGAGATAGTTCAGTTTTCAATCATTCACATATTCATCACAACCTAATTCTCTTTTATGATAGCAGGGTCTTATTATAGACAGCAGTATTTAGGGTGGAATCAAATCATTCAGACACTTGTTCTTCAGAGGTGTTGATCTATCTTTGATAGTCTGTGTAGACTTGTATGTCTGTGAATCAATTTTCATGATTGATAAAGGCTATTGTGCAGAGTCGAGTGGGAAGCAATCTGTAGCAAGATGATCCATCTTTTAGAGTTTAGTTTTGGTTTTCTATCAGAGGTCCTTTTGTATGTTCCATCGGGGATGTCTAAGTTTGACTTTGGTCCAAGATTTCTGTATGATATTTTGTAAAGAAAATGACTCTTTGGTGAATTGGAATGAAATAAAGGATTTCTTTATGTATCATCTATCTTGATTATCATCTTGGTGTCTTTACTTCTATTCTTACATTTATTTCAGCAACAGTTATATTCAGAAAATCATATAAAAAGTGAATTTCCAGCAATATTTTCGTTGATAAAAGACTAGCCTAAGCACTCATAATTAATACTTGTGAGTTAGGATGTTATTTTTGTTGGCTGTAAACATAGGGTGATATTCCCATCTTCTTTGCTTTAACCAAGTAAAGTCTGGAAATTATTGAGTAAGATCAATTCATATCTTTTCATCAACATTTATTTTGGCAACCATACTGCAGAGATCCTTGATATCTCTCCTGTTAATTTTTATATTCGATTTTTCATCGATACATCTTTCTTTTTTGAATTTGATTCTTTGACTGTTTTACTATTAATGATTGTTCATGTTGCAAGGCAGCCCAATATTGAGCCCGGTCTCCAAGAACAGACCAGCATTGCTTTGAACTTTTTTCATACTATTTTAGACACTGTGAGGACCCATGTTGAGCTTAACCATTCTTGGGCAGCAATTGAACGAGATATTAGTGTTCAATAACAATTGGAAGCTAGACGTAGGCAGCCTAGAAATCAGCAGTAACTTTTTGTTTCTTCAGTTTTGGCCTTCCTTTCATGTCCTTAGATTCTCGTGCTTCTAGAAGAAGAAGAGGTTTGTCACCTAAAATCAATCATATTGCTGAAATAGGAAGAAGAAACGTTGTGTTGTCTGCCCAACAAAGGAGAACTTTATCTGATTCATCCAGCTCGTCTTTCTTTCCCTCATCTATCATCCACAAGATGGCATCTAGTGGTGGCTCTAGTGGCACTGGAAGTGCCCCATCTTCCCAATATTCATCGTCATCAGTGATTGGTAGCTTATACAGCCACCATATCCCTATCCAATCTACCACAAACCCCACCAAATTCATCAAAAAGTATGGACTTTTTCAGTTCAAAGAAGATGCCACAACCACATCGTGGCATGTGTCCTCTCCTCTTAACCTAGCACCTTCTACTTGTCCACTTCCAAAGTTTAAAGAGTAACTGCCTAAGCTTTCAGGGAATAACACTATTAGTACTAATGAACACCTGGTGGCATTTTCTAACGCTTGTCACAATATAGGGGCCAATGACAACGATACTTGCATGCGCCTATTTGTCAATTCCTTGGAAGGAAAGGTTGTGACCGACTTCTTTGACCTTCCTCCTAAGATTCTGTCTACTTGGGAGGAATTAATCTATAGGTTCAGATCAACTTATGGGCAATCTAAAAGCCTAGCCAAGAAGTTAATGGAATAAAATAATGTTACCTACAAGGAAGGTGAGACCATCAAGTCTTTCAACTTGTGTTTCACCAAGGTGTACAATCAAATCCCCGAACTTATCCACCCTTAGAACCAAGCCTCTTTCATGCATTACTACAATGCATTGCCTTCCCCTTACTATCATAGTCTTGAGGAAAAATCCATTGATAATCTTGGTTCTTCCCTGCATACTTTCTCAGAGTATGAAGAAAAGATTGAACGAACTGGTCTACCCCAGGGAGGATCAGTTAGACAGACAGATATGTCCGCTCTCTTACAGCTAGTACAGGATATGAACAATCATACGATATCATTTGAGTGGAAGGGTACTGTCTCCCCTCTCACCCCTAGAGCTTCATCCTCTTCTGCACCCCCTTTTAGAAATCTGGTTGAAAATAATTTTCGGCCTAAGGCTATATTTCCTCGAAGTTGGTGTAACTTTTGCGAGGAGCACCACAAAGAAACCACATGTGAGGTAAAGAAGAGTGCCAGAGATAAGATATTTGGTAAAATACCAAAATCTACTATCATTTTCCTAGACTTTGCAGAGCCAAAGGATGTCATGGTCATCAATACTAGGAACAAAGCATATTCCCCCAAAGGCAAATTTGATCCTCCCCGCAATTCTTCTAGCCCGAGTTCAAGCTCAACTGCTACTACGCCCCAAGTTCCTAATTTTCTTAAGAGTCAAGGAATAACTCCCCCTCTCCCCTCTTCTAAATACAATATCTTGAATCAATTGGCCAACATCAAAGCAGATGCAACCCTCCTGGACATGGTTGTCATCCCTGAACAACAGATGCATCTGAAACAATTCATGGAAGGAAAGGCTTACATTGTAGCCAATATTTCCAAAGAGGTAAGAAAAGAGTATTCTTCCATAAATAAAGTAGGTGTACATAAATTTAGATACCCTGTAAAAAAAAAAACCTTTTTATATTTATGTAAATATCATGGATAAGATTGCCCATTGTTGCCTCATTAATGGTGGTTCAGGCCCAAGTGTTATGTTGAATATTATTATGGAAGAGCTAGGATTTTCTTGTATAAACGAAAATGCCAAAAGCATGCTCTCCTATAATAGTCTACAACAAACGACCATAGGTGATATTAAGGATGTAACCTTTGTTTTATGCGCTCACCCTGAGATAAGGACAACCCTCAGCATTCAGGTGATTGAAATGCCTCTAATAAATTATTCAATTATCTTGGGGAGATATTGGCAAGCCCTAACAAGTGGATACCTCTCTCTCGACGAGACACATTTATCCGTTCCTTGGAATGGTAAGAATATCATAGTCCTTAGAGAGGGAAGAATTTCACCCTACATAGAGAATGTTCTGCAATCTAGCGTAAACTATATCGAAGAAGACCTAGGAGTGTATTCCATATTTGTTGAAGAGGATAATATTCCTTTGGAAAGAATTGATTTAGATGATGATTTATGGCATATTCACTTTGATGGTTCATGCTCTAGTGAAGGAAATGGGGCTGGCATTATCTTGGTTTCTCCTGCAGGAGAAATTCATAATCTATCTTACAGGTTAGAGTTTTCTTGCTCGAACAATGTCATTGAATTTGAAGCTTTATTATTAGGCATTGAGAATGCCCTTAATCTTGGTTGTGGTCACCTTTCAGGTGTCAGAAATTTTGAGCTTGTTGTGAACCTGATATGTAAGAATTTCTCTCCTAGCAATGAGCTAATGGAACAATACTCCCAAACTATTTGGGCACTTGTCTGGAACCTTCTATCTTTCAACATCACTCATGTGAAGAGGGAGTTGAATTCAATGGATGATCGGTTAGTTGTCTTTGCAGCCTCTTCTAATCAACAACTTCTGCCTCACAAACCTAATCGTGCTTTTCAATCTCTAGATCATTCATATATTCCTAACCATGTAGGATCTTGGAAGGCCCTCCCTAATGATTAGATAATTTTTTCTATCATCCAAGATGAACCTCTTAAGCCTGAGGAAACTATATCCATGGAAATGCATAGGATTCTTGATGGCTTGACTCCTCTTGAGAGTTCATTTTCATTGAGTGTTAAAGGTGATAAAGAAAAATAGAAGGAAGAGGAGTTAAAATAGAAGGTGGTTAAAACCATATACATGAACATTAGGACACTTGTATCTTCAATGAACGTTAAGATAAATGTCCAGGGTTCTGATAAAGAAAAGATGAGGTCTGTTGAGTTACTTGGTGGATTTCAAAATATTTTTTCTTGGTTAAATAATGATCTTCGTGGTTTTGATCCAATTCTTATTCAGCATACTATGAAATCATCTAAGCAAAAACCAGGACTGGTTAACTCTGCACTGAAAGCAACCTTTCGAAGGGAGTTGAGATATTTCTTAAGGAATGGAATGTTTTTTTCAGTCCACTCTGAATGGGTTTCCAATTGGGAACTCACTTCGAAGACCATTAATAGTATTAGAACCTACATAGGTCTTCGAACTTTCAGGCAAGCAATTATGAGGAACCCTTTCCCTCCTATTAGTATGGAAATGTTTTTGCAATAGGTTGTAGAGTCACAGTTGGGGCCCTTACTTGACAGGTTGTTTGGTTACAACAAAATCAAGGTAGAAGGGAAAAATATTCACCAAACCACTTTTATCACTAATTGCAGTACTATTTCTTACAATTTTCTGCCTTCTGGCTTATTCGATGCAAGTACCTCCCTTAAAAGGCCTATACACACAACTTTCGACAAATTGGTAAGTCTCCATGCTTATCTTGATGATTTAAGCATGTGCATCAAAAGGATGATAATCACTCTAGATTTTCAAGTGTTGGGTCACTTCCAGATTACTTTTGTCTTGGACACTAACTCAGACATCTTAAGAGAATTACAGAGACAATGGTTCTCCTACAACACTAACAATCCTCACTTGAAGTATTGTGAGGGACCAGCGTGAAAGGTTCTAATGATGATTGGATTTTTGTATACTAGTAGCCTAGTTTTGCTTTCAACTTTTGAGCTTCTTTTCTCTGCTTCACAGTACTTTGATTTATGCTTTCTAAGTTAAGTTTTTCTTTTCCTACTGCACTTCAATTATTTCTTTTATTGCTGTTGTTTTAGTTCTGCATTTTACTTCTATCATGATTTACTTTCTTCTTATATTTTAATCAATTTGGTCAAATAGGATGTTGAATCAATTTTTCCACAATGACACTACTGCAAAGCATTGTTAGTTAATAACAATCAAGCTTATGCATATGTTATGATGCTCCTCTGAAAGACCCTTGAAATTGTTACATTTTTTTGTTGTTGTTCTGTAAAGAGTTGGATATCTCCCACTTCTTCTTTCCATTTCTTCACCCATCGAGATTTTAAGAGAAAGTTTAAAAATTTTTCCTCCTAAAAGTTAGAGAGAAAAATCCAGTCAAATGATTATGCATACAGTGGTAAAACCCCTCATACTTATCACTTTTCATGAATTATTCCCAAATTCTCTGTCATATTTTCATTAAATCCGCTCACTTCCCCATGTTGCATAATCATCCGAGTTATGTCTTCTTGACCTGTTGTTTTGGTCCACAAAACCATGAGTCCTAAGTTCTAAATCTGTTAAAAACAATTTTTCCTGTGGAGTCACGAGTTTGTTGATGATTGAAAACATCAACGAAGTTTCTCCCGCAAAGTGTTGCTAATGCCTATTATTATAAAAACTAAATAATACTAGTAGGTGGGACCCCCTTGAACTATTGGAGATTTTTTATGTTGAGATGATATGCGACATGGATCACATGGTTGATGAAGATATTGTTGTCATTGGTTATGAATTGAGCTTATGAAAGATTGATTCCTTGTGTTACTACAGCCTGTGTTACTCATTAATGTCAATGATGTATGTTCTTATCGCACCTGCATAACAAACATGTTAGTAAAATTACATGAAGGGCAGTTTTGATAGAGGCAAAATACTAGAACAAATGTAGGGGAAGGGGACCTAGTTCTACAATATCACATGTGAATAACTTAAAGGAAATGAGAAACAATTGCAAGGGGAAGATTTAAAAGCTATCCTAACTATACTACATGCATGAAAATGCTTGATGATTATTGTTAAGCCCTTGTTAGCAAGTAAATGGTTATGAAATTGTGATTGAATTACATGTTTAATATGCATGTGGTGTGAAATGTTGGTGGCGCACTTGGGAAGATGATAGTACTAATGGCCATGCAATGGTTAATTGAATTATGTGTATGATCCACATATGGTCTATTTGGATAGATTGAATGTTGGTGGCTCATTTGACAAGGTGGTGAATGTTAATGGTTATGCGATTTTGTTTGAGTTATATACTAAGAAATTGGATATATGATATGGAAAGCTCCTTTGGCAAGTAACCTATGCAGATTCCAACGCAGAGTTAAATTAATGGCGTTAATTGGACATTGGTTGGGATGTACTGATGAGTAAATGAATTGTGGATTGAGGCGACGTGCATTTACTGCACATCACCTTTACCCCTCATGTTTTTCGCCACCCTGATCGAGATATTGTTTGATCTTGTTGTTGTGGTTATGATCCAAAATTTTAGCAAGGAGGAACCTCTCGGCCAACTCTTGTTTCAATGAATTCGATTACAGGTATGTCTTTTTTGGCCATTCGTGATTCTGCTCTGGTTATGAAATGATTAATGGCTCAGGTGTATGGGTTTGTGTTTTCCTAAGTGTTGCAACAGTGTGAAATTTGGGTTCTTGGATTGAAGAGTGGATGGTTATTCCTGTAACAATTTTGAGTTCATCAAGGTTATTGGTCTTCCTCGGTGATAGCTCTTTGTTATCACTACTATTTGGTTAGAGGTTTTTTGTTTAGTCTTGGGCGAATAGCCATCTCCATGCACTATCACTAAATCCAGTCTCTATCTTTCATGGGTTTAATGGTCAGAGGTTTTCTGCGTCAGTATGTTTTTTTCACTTCGGCATTGGTTGATTACACCACCAGGGGTCACGAAATGAGGTTAATGTTCTTCCTCGGCCTTGCATTCACCTTTGTACTGTGATTGTTGACTGAAGAGCATGAGGGTTATACCCTACATGCATTAAATAACCTTTTTCATGCAATACTAGAGCCCTACCTTCAGTTATTACCCCTGTAATGGATTTGTGCCCAACCACGAATGAGTCGTGGTTCGTCTTGTATGCATCGTGGCCTTGGAGGTTTTTCCATTACAAAGAATGGCTCTTCTCTTCTCGTGTTGACTATGGAACAACATTGGCCCTCCCATCTAGAAATTGTTTAAGAAAACTAGCCTAGCATGTTGTTTTACGACTCATTTTTTGATTGGATTGTTGTATAATTGTAGATGATTTTGAGAACAGGCTCGCCTAGTTGGTCGTATGACAGTCGTGTTGGTTGGTATATAGTCACTGGCTCGTTTATAATAGTGGTAAACCCTATATTACCAGTTTCACTTTCAAAGCACACAGTTACTCTCCTTATGTCGATAGCTCAGTGTTTTTAATGGAAAGGGTCTCTACCCCGATTTGATTGGATGCGTGGGTATCCGTCATTGCTACAGCTTGTTAGGTTGTTGAGTTTTAAGACAGTGACGAGGTTTTTGGTAGATACACAGTCACTGGTTTTTGCGCTAATGATTATTTGAATGTTTATCTAGCATTGGTGAAAATGATTGACGTTTCTCATGTCATGTTGTGTGTTTGAAAAATAAATAATGGTCGTGGTAACTGTGGGTTTCTCTTGGGGCCAAACGATTATTGAACCAGATGAATTTGGGAACTATATCTTTCCAATTGTTTGATTGTGGAAGCCTGAAATTGCATAGCATAATTGATCACAGTTGGGCTAAATCGAAGTAATATTGTGTTGGGTTAATGACCCAGCAACAAATTGAGTTGTTGTCGTGACTGTGTGTTTGGTTTGGTAAAATGGAAATATTTCATCGTGTTTTTTGGGTGGCTCTGCCCTGTGTATAGTATGGATAGCTTGGGTTTTCATAGAGTTTTAGTCATGTTTATCGATCATTTGTTATGAAGGGCATGTTGTTGAGGCTTTGTGATGTTGATTAGAGGGCCTAGCTCTTTAAGCCATACTAATTTTTTTTTTTTACAGTGGCAGAATTACATTGCCTGGGCAAGTTACCCTATGCATAGCTTGTCTCTAAATGGTGGTTGTTGGTTGTATATTTGAATATCAATACGGGTTAAAATTTGATCTTGGTTCTTTGATTTCTGCCTATATATATGTGAACGAATATCATTGCATTTTGATGGGCTCTATTGTAGTAATAGCGACTTCATTATTATTTTGAAAACACGACTTTTGAGTATAGTTTTGGATTGAAGAAACACATGGGTAGTGGTTGTTTTTTATGGTTAATAGAGTGGGATGGCTACTATTTGGAAACTGTTATAAGGTGCAAATAAGGGAACAAAATCCTTTTTACAAATTGTATAGGATGCCTATTGTTTTGTGTTGACACTGTGTTGGATATCTGATTATGAACAGTGAACTTGTTAAATGCACAAAAATTATTATTTAGTCACCTGATTGATGGTTGATGCATCTCCTTTCACAGAATGTTTTATGGATCACTTAATTAATTCCATGAATAGTAATCGTCCTTCTTCCCTTCCATTATTTCACTTTCCTCTAATTACAAACCCCCTCACCTCCCCTATTCATTTTTCACTCCCTGTTCTGAGATTGATTACAATCAAGAGAATTTATGTGTTAAAGCGAATGAAAGTGGCAATGTCTTGTGTGGATTGCAGTGAGGTTTTATTGGTTTGCTTTACAGTTGATTTTTTTTGTCATCGAGCAATGACCATGTCTTCTCCCCTTTCATTATATCATATTTTCTCTCAATACAAACCCCTGACATATCCCAGAACCCTTTTTCACCCCCCTGCTTGTGGATTAATAGTAAAACAGTTTGTATGGATTGGATTGCATGAGTCTCATACATTTTGAGCCAAATCTATTTCATATTTTTAAGAGTTGTCATGTATGGTTATTTAAAAGACTATTTGCTAATCGATCATGCATGCAGGATGAGTTTTTTTAGTCGAGGAAGTCATGGCCTAAGAAACAGAGGTAGAGGTAATTGGAACCGAGGCCCAAGAAGGCTCGGGTTCTCCATACACTTTGACATTGATTCAGAAGAGCTTGGCCAATTGTTTCATGTCAGATTCTTTAACTAGATTAGGCATGGACTATTTCAACCTAGGCCTGAAAGGCCTCCTTTCCAAGCCCCATAAGCCCCCAGTATCCCTGTTCCTCCTCATGTCTCCTTACAACCTGAGGTCCCTGAAAATGATGGATGACAGGAGATTGTCCACCCAGCAATCTCCCAACATCGTGGCTAGCCCAACTTGTCTTTGCCTGCTTCTCCACCTTTGAACCCCATTGTGTAAGTTGTCCCTAACCACTCGCCAGTGCAATCCTCCCATGCTAGCAAGAGATTGAAGACTGAATCCCACCATGCACTTGATAAAGGAAAATCCACTACTACCCCTTCCTCACCCTCCAATGACTCTAACAAATCCGTTTCTTCCCAGATGCATTTGAGGGACGATTGTTCCCACGTGATCAGCGATATTAGGCCTAAGGGCTCTGCACAGCCAAAGGAAAATTCAGGAAAATCAAGAGGTGACAGCAACAATCAAGGAAGGGTTGCATCCCAGTCTGGAAAATATGGATTTTGAGTTTTTATTATATCTAGTGTTTTATGACAGTTGGCTTTAAGGAAATTTTTGGATAACATGTTTATTTTGGATATATGAGTATTATTTTTGAAATAATTTCAAAATTCATGAGTTTAAATTACCAAAAGTGAATATGTTTATGGGGGACACAAGGAGGTGTGTTTTTCTTAACAAATGGTTATGTTATGATTGTTATGATTGATGTGAACTAAAGGGAGTCACAAGGGGTACCACCTACTATTTATTATTTATTTATGACCCTTATTATAATTATTACTTTTCCCCCTAACTAAAGTTAGTTGAGTCTTTTAATTAACTTAACTAATGAATTGGTTCAACTTCTTCAACCAATTCTAATCTGTTAAAATAAAAAAGGAAGGGAGGAACAGGGGGAGGATAGAAGCAGAAGCATGCTAAGGTTTTCTCTTTGAAGTTATGTTGAGATAGTTTTGTTTTCATTCATTCATATATTCATCACATCCTAATTCTCTTTTATGATAGTAGGGTCTTATTGTAGACAGCAATATTCAGGGCTGAATCAAATCATTCAGACACTTGTTCTTCAGAGGTGTTGATCTATCTTTGATAGTATGTGTAGACTTGTTTGTTTGTGAATTAATTTTCATGACTGATAAAGGCTATTGTGTAGAGTCAAGTGGGCAACAATCTGTGGCAAGTTGATCCATCTTTTAGAGTTCAGTTTTGGTTTTTTTTCAAAGATCCTTTTGTATGTTCCATCGGGGATGTCTAAGTTTGACTTTGGTCCAAGATTTTTGTATGAGATTTTGTAAAGAAAATGACTCTTTGGTGAATTGGAATGAAATAAAGGATTTCTTTATGTCTCATATATCTTGATTATCATCTTCGAATCTTTACTTATGTTCTTACATTTATTTCAGCAACTATTTTTTTCATAAAATCATATAAAAAGTGAATTTCCAGCAAGCTTTTCGTTGATAAAAGACTGCCTAAGCACTCGTAATTAATACTTGTGAGTTAGGATGTTATTTTTGTTGGATATAAACATAGGGTGATATTCCCATATACTTTGCTTTAACCAAGTAGAGTCTGAAAATGCTTGAGTAAGATCAATACATATCTTTTCTTGAACAACGTTTTTACCCAAAACACATGTTTTAGACTAGTTTCAAGACTAGCCACAAACCCTATTTTCCACGGAGTGTAACTCCAAAACTAAAAGGACCCACAAGATGAAATTCGTACCACATATACTTGGATAATTTTTCTCAATGGCCTATCAATTTCATAGTCTAAATCATTCTAGAAAAAAAGTTATTGTGAAAATGGTGAGATGACCTGTAAATAACATACCTTAGAAAGTATCATCAAAAGAATTTATCATTCCTTGAATTTCGGCCTTCTTTACTTCACCTTCTCTCTGAAATATGGCTTAGATATCCTTCGGTTACCTCAGGCACATGTAGATATTCAGTATGATCAAGTGTGATATAAAATTAGAGAGTCTTTCCTCTTATTTATACTTTCATGTAGCTTCCTCAAGGGGTTACCTTTTAACCATCTTAACCCACTTTCCTTATTTTAGGGTTATCCATTAAATTTATTATTCAAATAATTTATTTTGTATCCACTTTGACTTATAGTACACTCATCACTTCACTTTACCTCAAGGGATTACCTTCTAACCATCTTAAACCATTTTTCTTATTTTAGGACTAACCCACTTCTAACCACTTGTCAACTTAGTAATTTCTCCATTAACTTTATTATTTATATAATTTATTTTGTATTCACTTTGAATTATAGTACACTCATCACTTAACTATATTATTTACCTTCTAAAAAACTCTTAAACCACTTTGACTACTTTGAGCTTTTGGGGCTTCTAAACGACTCATGAGGGTTCTCCAACTTCACATGGCCATAACTTTCTAACCGTGAGGAGTTATGTGGCGTTCCACATACCACTGGAAATGGCATGACATGTACTATCCATATAGAATAGTATTACCGACAAATATATCAAAACTCATACCATTATCCATAAAACAAACTTGGGTCCATTACCCAAACCTGTGTTCTCCAACTTCACATGGCCATAACTCTCTAACCGTGAGGAGTTATGTGACGTTCCACATACCATCAGAAATGGAATGAAAATTAATACCCATATGGAATATTCTTACCTTCAAATACATTAAAACTCATATCATTAATACTTACATTAAAACTTGGGTTCATTACCCAAACCCTTGTGCTATCAAAATTCACTACCGGTATTTCTCCAAGGGTTGAAATAAATTACTAAGGGTTGACATCAATATACAATATCACTCTCCAATGGTTGACATCAATGACAGCCAACAATCCATACCAATTTTCCATCAACCTAAGCCAATTTTTTGACAATCTCCCCCTTTGGCATTGATGGAAACACTTAGTCATGATAACATTCATGATTATACTTCTCATCATTGTTTCTATCTCTCCCCCTTTGACATCGATGGCAAAGGGATCTCCCTTTAGGGTTGCTCCCCCTAACTGAACTCTCCTTGGGCTGCTCCCCTGTCTACATGCCTCTATGCTCTCTCTCCAATCATTTCTATCATGCATATGATAAATCTCTCCCCCTTTGTCATCAATGGAAAAGGTATATTTCCATCCAGGGCTTCTCCCCCTAATTGAATTGTCCTTGGGGATAATCCCCCTGAATGAACTCTTCCTGAAACTGATGCCCCAACCTGAATTGTCCTCTTTATGGTGCTTCTTCTTATTAACCTAAGACATATAAGACAAGCATTCAAAAGCATTCATTTTGGAGTAGAAATTACTCTGAGTCTCTGGTGAAAATACTCAAAGGCTTCCCTTGGAAGCGGTTTTGTAAAGATGTCAGCCACTTGTTCTTGTGTGCCCACATATTCAACTCTGATGTTCTTCTCTGCAAACTTGTTCCCATAGAATGTGATACTTTATTGGAATGTTCTTCTTCTTGGAGTGCATCACTGGGTTCTTTGAGATATTGATGGCACTTGTATTATCAAAATAGATTGGAATGGGCTCATCATACTCAACCTGTATATCTAAGTAGAACATTGTTCCATTGGTGCTCCGTCAGTCATCAATGAAACCTGCCCAATCTGCATCTATGTAGGCAATAAGTAATATATCCTTTCCTTTTAAGTACCATAATCCAAACT
Organism: Picea mariana; assembly: GCA_032191745.1. Lineage (NCBI taxonomy): Eukaryota > Viridiplantae > Streptophyta > Pinopsida > Pinales > Pinaceae > Picea > Picea mariana. The sequence goes on from JASDQU010500349.1 coordinate 19,380, forward strand.
CTTATGTTCCTTTGAGATATCTGAAAATCCTCTTTACTGCTAATACATGTGATTCCTTTGGTGCTTCTTGAAATCGTGCCACCTGTCCAAATGTTTTCATTACATTTGGTCTAGATGTTGTCACATATAGTAATCTACCAATCATTGACATGTATTTCCTCTAGTCTGTAGACTTTGAATCATCATCGTTTCTCAACTTGCAACTGGTTTTCATAGGAGTGGTAAATGGTTTGTAATATTTCATTCTGAACCTCTTTAGCATTTCTCAGATATACTTAGTTTGAGAAATAAAAATTCCTTGGTTTCTTTGACATATATAAAGACCCAGAAAGAAGGATAGTTCTCCAAGTAATGACATTTCAAACTAATTATGCATATCCTTTGCAAATTTCTGGCTTAACCTGTCATTAGTACTTCCAAAAATAATATCATCAACATAAATTTCAATTAATAAAATACTACCTTGAGTTACCTTGATGTAGAGATTGTTGTCTGTGATTCTTTTCCATAGTTCGTAGGGAGTTTTTTCATTGTTGTTTCTAAGCATTACTCTGTTTTGAATGTGAATTGTTGTATGCACTGCAACTGTCCAAAAAATATCTGTCAATTTGGAATCCATTAGCATTTTTCGAGCCATTTTTCGTGTAATTATCATCCATTGTGATAATATTCCTTTGTCTCTGAACCACTCTTTAAACCAATCTATTAACCCATGCTCTCATCCATATTGTCGAAGACTCTACTTGTGCAACTGTCCATAATGTTGACCCATTTATCACTATACTATCATGAAGTCTTGATTAATCCATCAAATTGTACTTCTGCTAACTAACTGCTCTGGATCTATCTTCTCAAACCCTCCAAG
>JASDQU010500349.1:20294-37630 GCA_032191745.1 Picea mariana
TTGTTGTTTGGTTGGAGGGTTTTTGTTTAGTCTTGGGCGGATAGCTATCTCCATGCATTGTCACTAAATCCAGTCTCTGGCTTTCATGGGTTTAATGGTCGGAGGTTTTATGCATCATTATGTTTTGTTCACTTCGGCATTGGTTGATTACACCACCAGGGGTCACAAAATGAGGTTCTTGTTCTTCCTCGGCCCTGTCCTCACCTCTGTGTTGTGATTGTTGACCTGAGAGCATGAGGGTTATGCCCTACGTGCATTAAATAACTTTTTCCAGGCCATACTAGAGCCCTACCTTCAGTTATGGCCCCTATAATGGATTTGTGCTCGACCACGAATGAGTCGTGATTCTTCCTGTATGCATCATGGCCTTGGAGGTTCTGCCATTACAAAGAGTGGCTCTGCTCTTCCCGTGTTGACTACAGAACAACCTTGGCCCTCTTGTATGGAATTTGTTTAAGAATACTAACCTGGCCTATTGTTTTACGACTCGTTTTTTGATTGGATGGTTGTATAATTGTCGACGATTTTGAGAACAAGATCGCCCAGTTGGTTGCATGACAGTCGTGTTGGTTGGAATATAGTCACTGGATCAGTTATAATAGTGGTAAAACTTATATTACCAGTTGCACTTTCAAAGAACATAGTTAATCTCCTTATGTCGATATCTCAGTGTTGTTAATGGAAAGGGCCTCTGCCCCGATTCGATTGGATGCATGGGTATGTGTCATTGCTACAACTTGTTAGGTTGTTTAGTTTTAAGACAGTGACGAGTTGTTTCATAGATACACAGTCACTGGTTTTTGCACTGATGATTATTTGAATGTTTAGCTAGCATTGGTAAAAATGCTTGACGCTTCTCATGTCGCGTTGTGTGTTTGCAAAATAAATAATGGTCGTGGCAACTGTGGGTTTCTCTTGGGGCCAAACAATTATTAAACCGGATGAATTTGGGAACTATATCCTTACGATTGCTTGATTATTTTAGCCTAAAATTGCACAACATAATTGATCATAGTTGGGCTAAATTGAAGTAATATTGTGTTGGGTTGATGACCCAGCAACGAATTAAGTTGTTTTCGTGACTGTGTGTTTGGTTTGGTAAAATGGAAATATTGCATCGTGTTTTTTGGGTGGCTCTACACTGTGTATAGTATGGATAGCTTGGGGTTTCACAGAGTTTTAGTCATGTTTATCGATCGTTTTTTTATGAAGGGCATCTTGTTGAAGATTTTTCATGTCGTTTAGAGGGCCCATCTCTTTAAGCCATACTGAATTGTTTTTTTACAGTGGCAGAATTGCATTGCCTGGGCAAGTTACCCTGTGTATAGATTGTGTCTAAACGGTGGTTGTTGGTTGTATATTTGAATATCAATATGGGTTGCAGTTTGATATTGGTTCTTTGATTTATTCCTATATATATGTTAACAAATATCATTGCATTTTTATGGAATCTATTGCAGTAATAGTGAATTCATTATTATTTTGAAAACATGACTTTTGAGTATAGTTGTGGATTGAAGAAACACATGGGCAGTGGTTGTTTTTTATCGTTAACAGAGTAGGATGGCTATTATTATTTAGTCAAGTGATTGATGGTTGATGCATCTCCTTTCACAGAATGTTTTATGGATCACTTAATTAATTCCACGAACAGTAATCATCCTTATTCCCTTCCATTATTTCACTTTCCTATAATTACAAACCCTGTCACCTCCCCTATTCATTTTTCACTCCCTGTTCTGAGATTGATTACAGACAAGAGAATCTATGTGTTAAAATGGATGAAAGTGGAAGTTTCTTGTGTGGATTGTAGTGAGGTTTTATTGGTTTGCTTTACAGTTGATTGTTGTTTTCATCGAGCAGTGACCATGTCTTCTCCCCTTTCATTATATCATATTTTTCGCTCAATACAAACCCCTAACATATCCCGGAACTCTTTTTCACCCCCCTGCTTGTGGATTAACAGTAAAACAATTTGTATGGATTGGATTGCATGAGTCTAATACATTCTGAGACAAATCTATTTCATATTTTTAAGAGTTGTCATGTATGGCTATTTAAAAGACTATTTTCTAATTGATCACGCATGCAGGATGAATTTTATCAGTCGAGGAATTCATGGCCGAGGAAACAGAGGTAGAGGTAACTGGAACCGAGGCCCACGAAGGCCCAGGTTCTCCATACACTTTGACGTTGATTCAGAAGAGCTTAGCCAATTGTTTTATGTTGGATTCTTTAATTGGATTGGGCAGGGAATAGTCCAACCTAGGCCTGAAAGGCCTCCTTTCCAAGCCCCGCAAACCCTCGGTATCCTTGTTCCTCCTCATGTCTCCTTATAACCTGAGGTCCCTGAAAATGATGGATGGGAGGTGATTGTCCACCCGGAAGTATCCCAACATCGTGGCTGGCCCAACTTGTCTTTGCCTACTCCTCCGCCTTTGAACCCCATTGTCCAAGATGCCCCTAACCACTCACCAGTGCAATCCTCCCATGCTAGCAAAAGATCGAATACTGAAGCCCACCATGCACTTGCTAAAGGAAAATCCATTGCTGCCCCTTCCTCACCCTCCAATGACTCTGACAAATCTGTGTCTTCCCGGATGCATTTGAGGGATAATTGTTCCACGTGATCAGCGAGATTAGGCCTAAGGGATATGCACATCCAAAGGAAAATTCTGGAAAATCAAGAGGTGACAGCAGCAATCAAGGAAGGGTTGCATCACAAACTCATGGGAAATATGGCTTTTGAGTTTTTATTATATCTAGTGTTTTATGACAGTTGACTTCAAGGATTTTTTTGGACAACATGTTTATTTTGGATATATGAGTATTATTTTTGAAATAATTTCAAAATTCATGAGTTTAAATTACCAAAAGTGAATATGTTGATGGGAGACACAAGGAGGTGTGTTTTGCTTAACAAATGGTTATGTTATGATTGGTATGATTGATGTGAACTAAAGGGAGTCACAAGGGGTCCCACCTACTAGTTATTATTTATTTATGACCCTTATTATAATTATTACTTTTCCCCTTAACTAAAGTTAGTTGAGTCTTTTAATTAACTTAACTAGTGAATTTGTTCAACTTCTTCAACCAATTCTAATTTGTTAAAAGAAAAAAGGAAGGGAGGAACCGGGGGAGGATAGAAGCAGAAGCATGCTAAGGTTTTCTCTTTGAGGTTATGTTGAGATAGTTCAGTTTTCAATCATTCATATATTCATCACAACCTAATTCTCTTTTATGATAGCAGGGTCTTATTGTAGACAGCAATATTCAGGGCCGAATCAAATCATTCGGACACTTGTTCTTCAGAGGTGTTGATCTATCTTTGATAGTCTGTGTAGACTTGTATGTTTGTAAATTAATTTTCATGATTGATAAAGGCTATTGTGCAGAGTCGAGTGGGAAGCAATATGTGGCAAGCTGATCCATCTTTTAGAGTTTAGTTTTGGTTTTCTATCAGAGGTCCTTTTGTATGTTCCATTGGGGATGTCTAAGTTTGACTTTGGTCCAAGATTTCTGTATGAGATTTTGTAAAGAAAATGACTCTTTGGTGAATTGGAATGAAATAAAGGATTTCTTTATGTATCATCTATCTTGATTATCATCTTGGTTTCTTTACTTCTATTCTTACATTTATTTCAGCAACAGTTATATTCAGAAAATCATATAAAAAGTGAATTTCCAACAATCTTTTTGTTGATAAAAGACTAGCCTAAGCACTCATAATTAATACTTGTGAGTTAGGATGTTATTTTTGTTGGCTGTAAACATAGGGTGATATTCCTGTCTTCTTTGCTTTAACCAAGTAAAGTCTGGAAATTATTGAGTAAGATCAATTCATATCTTTTCATCAACATTTGTTTTGGCAACCATACTGCGAAGATCCTTGATATCTCTCCTGTTAATTTTTATATTCGATTTTTCATCGATACATCTTTCTTTTCTGAATTTGATTCTTTGACTGTTTTACTATTAATGATTGTTCATGTTGCAAGGCATCCCAATATTGAGCCCGGTCTCCAAGACCAAACCAGCATTGCTTTGAACTTTTTTCATACTATTTTAGACACTGTGAGAACCCGTGTTGAGCTTAAGCGTTCTTGGGCAGAAATTGAACGAGATATTAGTGTTCAATAACAATTGGAAGCTAGACATAGGCAGCCTAGAAATCAGCGGTAACCTTCTGTTTCTTCAGTTTTGGCCTTCCTTTCATGTCCTTAGATTATCCTGCTTCTAGAAGAAGAAGAGGTTTGTCACCTGAAATCAATCCTATTGTTGAAATAGGAAGAAGAAACGTTGTGTTGTCTGTCCAACAAAGTGTTCTAAGGAGAAATTTATCTGATTCATCCAGCTCGTCTTTCTTTCCCTCATCTATCATCCACAAGATGGCATCTAGTGGTGGCTCTAGTGGCACTAGAAGTGCCCCATCTTCCCAATATTCATCGCCATTAGTGATTGGTAGCGTATACAACCACCATATCCCTGTCCAATCTACCACAAACCCCACCAAATTCATCAAAAAGTATGGACTTTTTCAGTTCAAAGAAGATGCCACAACCACATCGTGGCATGTGTCCTCTCCTCTTAACCTAGCACCTTCTACTTGTCCACTTCCAAAGTTTAAAGAGTAACTGCCTAAGCTTTCAGGGAATAACACTATTAGTACTAATGAACACCTGGTGGCATTTTCTAACGCTTGTCACAATATAGGGGCCAATGACAACGATACTTGCATGCGCCTATTTGTCAATTCCTTGGAAGGAAAGGTTGTGACCGACTTCTTTGACCTTCCTCCTAAGATTTTGTCTACTTGGGAGGAATTAATCTACAGGTTCAAATCAACTTATGGGAAATCTAAAATCCTAGCCAAGAAGTTAATGGACTAAAATAATGTTACCTACAAGGAAGGTGAGACCATCAAGTCTTTCAACTTGTGTTTCACCAAGTTGTACAATCAAATCCCTGAACTTATCCACCCTCAGAACCAAGCTTCTTTCATGCATTACTACAATACATTACCTTCCCCTTACTGTCATAGGCTTGAGGAAAAATTCATTGATAATATCAGTTTTTCCCTACATACTTTCTCAGAGTATGAAGAAAAGATTGAACGAACTGGTCTACCCTAGGGAGGATCAATTAGATAGACAGATATGTCTGCTCTCTTATAGCTAGTACAGGATATGAAAAATCATATGATATCATTTTAGCGGAAGGGTATTGTCTCCCCTCTCACCCCTAGAGCTTCATCCTCTTCTGCACCCCCTTTTAGAAATCCGGTTGAAAACAATTTTCGGCCTAAGGCTATACTGCCTCGAAGTTGGTGTAAATTTTGCGAGGAGCACCACAAAGAAACCACATGTGAGGTAAAGAAGAGTGCCAGAGATAAGATCTTTGGTAAAATACCAAAAGCTACTATTGTTGTCCTAGACTTTGCAGAGCCAAAGGATGTCATGGTCATCAATACTAAGAACAAAGCATATTCCCCCAAAGGCAAATTTGATCCTCCCCGTAGTTCTTCCAGCCCGAGTTCAACCTCAACTGCTACTACATCCCAGGTTCCTAAGGTTCTTGAGAGTCAAGGAATCACTCCCCCTCTCCCCTCTTATAAATACAATATCTTGAATCAATTGGCCAACATCAAAGCAGATGCAACCCTCCTGGACATTGTTGTCATCCCTGAACAACAGATGCATCTGAAACAATTCATGGAAGGAAAGGCTTACATTGTAGCCAATCTTTCCAAAGAGGTAATAAAAGAGGATTTTTCTGTAAATAAAGTAGGTGTACATAAATTTAGATACCCTGTAAAAAAAAAACCTTTTTATATTTATGTAAATATCACGGATAAGATTGCCCATTGTTGCCTCATTAATGGTGGTTCAGGCCCAAGTGTCATGTCGAATATTATTATGGAAGAGATAGGCTTTTCTTGTACAAACGAAAATTCCAGAAGCATGCTCTCCTATAATAGTCTACAACAAACGACCATAGGCAATATTAAGGATGTAACCTTTGTTTTATGCACTCACCCTGAGATAAGGACAACCCTCAGCATTCAGGTGATTGATATGCCTCTAATAAATTATTCAATTATCTTGGGGAGATATTGGCAAGCCCTAACAAGTGGATACCTCTCTCTCGACGGGACACATTTATCCATTCCTCAAAAATGGTAAGAATATCATAGTCCTTAGAGAGGGAAGAATTTCACCCTACATAGAGAATGTTCTGCAATCTAGCGTAAACTATATCAAAGAAGACCTAGGAGTGTATTCCATCTTTGTTGAAGAGGGTAATATTCCTTTGGAAAGAATTGATTTAGATGATGATTTATGGCATATTCACTTTGATGGTTCATGCTCTAGTGAAGGAAATGGGGATGGCATTATCATGGTTTCTCCTGCAGGAGAAATTCATAATATGTCTTACAGGTTAGAGTTTTCTTGCTCGAACAATGTCATTGAATTTGAAGCTTTATTATTAGGCATTGAGAACGCCCTTAATCTTGGTTGTGGTCACCTTTCAGGTGTCAAAAATTTTGAGCTTGTTGTGAACCTGATACGTAAGAATTTCTCTCCTAGCAACGAGCTAATGGAACAATACTCCCAAACTATTTGGGCACTTGTCTCGAACCTTCTATCTTTCAACATCACTCATGTGAAGAGGGATTTGAATTCAATGACTAATCGGTTAGTTGTCTTTGTAGACTCTTCTAATCAACAACTTCTGCCTCACAAACCTAATTGTGCTTTTCGATCTCTAGATCATTCATATATTCCTAACCATGTAGGATCTTGGAAGGCCCTCCCTAATGATTAGATCATTTTTTCTATCATCCAAGATGAACCTCTTAAGCCTGAGGAAACTATATCCATGGAAATTCATAGGATTCTTGACGTCTTGACTCCTCTTGAGAGTTCATTTTCATTGAGTGTTAGAGGCGATAAAGAAAAATAGAAGGAAGAGGAGTTAAAACAGAAGGTGGTTTAAACCATATACATGAACATTAGGACACTTGTATCTTCAACGAACGTTAAGATAAATGTCCAGGGTTATGATAAAGAAAAGATGAGGTCTGTCGAGTTACTTGGTGGATTTCAAAATATTTGTTCTTGGTTAAATAACGATCTTCGTGGTTTCGATCCAATTCTTATTCAGCATACTATGAAATCAGCTAAGCAAAAACCAGGATTGGTTAACTCTGCACTGAAAGCAACCTTTGGAAGGGATTTGAGATATTTCTTAAGGAATGGAATGTTTTTTTCCGTCCACCCTGAATTGGTTTCCAATTGGGAACTCGCTTCGAAGACCATTGATAGTATTAGAACCTGCATAGGTCTTCGAACTTTTAGGCAAGCAATTATGAGGAACCCTTTCCCTCCTCTTAGTATGGAAATGTTTTTGCAATAGGTTGTAGAGTCACGGTTGGGGCCCTTACTTGACAGGTTTTTTGGTTACAACAAAATCAAGGTAGAAGGGGAAAATATTCACCAAACCACTTTTATCACTAATTACGGTACTATTTCTTACAATTGCCTACCTTCTGGCTTACTTGATGCAAGTACCTCCCTTAAAAGGCCTATACACACAACTTTCGATGAATTGGTAAGTCTCCATGCTTATCTTGATGATTTAAGCATGTGCATCAAAAGGATGATAATCACTCTAGATTTTCAAGTGTTGGGTCACTTCCAGATTACTTTTGTCTTGGACACTAACTCAGACATCTTAAGAGAATTACAGAGACAATGGTTCTCCTACAACACTAACAGTCCTCGCTTGAAGTATTGTGAGGGACCAGCATGAAAGGTTCTAATGATGATTGGATTTTTGTATACTAGTAGCCTAGTTTTGCTTTCAACTTTTGAGCTTCTTTTCTCTGCTTCACGGTACTTTGATTTATGCTTTCTAAGTTAAGTTTTTATTTTCCTACTACGCTTCAATTTTGTCTTTTATTGCTGTTGTTTTAGTTCTGCATTTTACTTCTATCATGATTTTCGTTCTTCTTATCTTTTAATCAATTTGGTCAAATAGGATGTTGGATCAATTTTTCCACAATGACACTACTACAAAGCATTGTTAGTTAATAACAATCAAGCTTACACATATGTTATGATGCTCCTCTGAAAGACCCTTGAAATTGTTACATTTTTTCACTGTTGTTCTATAAAGAGTTGGCTATCTCCCACTTCTTCTTTCTATTTCTTCACCCATCGAGATTTTAAGAGCAAGTTTAAAAAGTTTTCCTCCTAAAAGTTAGAGAGAAAAATCCAGTCAAATGATTATGCATACAGTGGTAAAACCCTTCATACTTAACACTTTTCATGAATTATTCCCAAATTCTCTGTCATATTTTCATTAAATCCGCTCACTTCCCCATGTTGCATAATCATCCGAGTTATGTCTTCTTGACCTGTTGTTTTGGTCCATGAAACCATGAGTCCTGAGTTCTAAATATGTTAAAAACAAATTTCCCTGTGGAGTCACAAGTTTGTTGACGATTGAAAACGTCAACGAAGTTTCTCCCACAAAGTGTTGGTAATGCCTATTATTATAAAAACTAAATAATACTAGTAGGTGGGACCCCCTTGAACTATTGGAGATTTTTTATGTTGAGATGATATGCGACATGGATCACATGGTTGATGAAGATATTGTTGTTATTGGTTATGAATTGAGCTTATGAAAGGTTGATTCCTTGTGTTACTACAGCCTATGTTACTCATTAATGTCAATGATGTATGTTCTTATCGCACCTGCATAACAAACATGTTAGTAAAATTACATGAAGGGAAGTTTTGATAGAGCCAAAATACTAGAACAAATGCAGGGGAAGGGGACCTAGTTCTACAATATCACATGTGAATAACTTAAAGTAAATGAGAAACAATTGCAAGGGGAAGATTTAAAAGCTATCCTAACTATACTACATGCATGAAAATGCTTGATGATTATTGTTAAGCCCTAGTTAGCAAGTAAATGATTATGAAATTGTGATTGAATTACATGTTTAATATGCATGTGGTGTGAAATGTTGGTGGCGCACTTGGGAAGATGATAGTACTAATAGCCATGCAATGGTTAATTGAATTATGTGTCTGATCCACATATGGTCTATTTGGATAGATTGAACGTCGGTGGCTCATTTGACAAGGTGGTGAATGTTAATGGTTATGCGATTTTGTTTGAGTTATATATTAATAAATTGGATATATGATATGGAAAGCTCCTTTGGCAAGTAACCTATGCAGATTCCAATGCAGAGTTAAATTAATAGCGTTAATTGGACGTTGGTTGGGATGTACTGATGAGTAAATGAATTGTGGGTGGAGGCGACATGCATTTACTGCATGTCACCTTTACCCCTCATGTTTTTCGCCACCCTGATCGGGATATTGTTTGATCTTGTTGTTGTGGTTATGATCCAAAATTTTAGCAGGGAGGAACCTCTCAGCCAGCTCTTGTTTCAATGAATTCGATTATAGGTATGTCTTTTTTGGCCATTCGTGATTCTTCTCTGGTTATGAAATGATTAATTGCTCAAGTGTATGGATTTTCGTTTTCCTAAGTGTTGCAACTGTGTGAAATTTGGGTGCTTGGATTGAAGAGTGGATGGTTATTCCTGTAACAATTTTGAGTTCATCAAGGTTATTGGTCTTCCTCGGTGATAGCTCTTTGTTATCACTACTATTTGGTTAGAGTTTTTTGTTTAGTATTGGGCGGATAGCTATCTCCATGCACTGTCACTAAATCCAGTCTCTGTCTTTCATGGGTTTAATGGTCAGAGGTTTTATGCGTCAGTATGTTTTTTTCACTTCAACATTGGTTGATTACACCACCAGGGGTCACGAAATGAGGTTAATGTTCTTCCTCGGCCCTACATTCACCTTTGTATTGTGATTGTTGACCGAAGAGCACGAGGGTTATACCCTACATGCGTTAAATAACCTTTGTCATGCAAGACTAGAGGACTACCTTCAGTTATTGCCCCTGTAATGGATTTGTGCCCGACCACGAATGAGTCATGGTTCGTCTTGTATGCATCGTGGCCTTGGAGGTTTTTCCATTACAAAGAATGGCTCTTCTCTTCCCGTGTTGACTATGGAACAACATTGGCCCTCTCGTCTGGAAATTGTTTAAGAAAACCAGCCTAGCATGTTGTTTTACGACTCATTTTTTGATTGGATTATTGTATAATTGTAGATGATTTTGAGAACAGGCTCCCCTAGTTGGTCGTATGACAGTCGTGTTGGTTGGTATATAGTCAATGGATCATTTATAATAGTGGTAAACCCTATATTACCAGTTTCACTTTCAAAGCACATAGTTACTCTCCTTATGTCGATAGCTCAGTGTTTTTAATGGAAAGGGTCTCTACCCCGATTTGATTGGATGCGTGGGTATCCATCATTGCTACAGCTTGTTAGGCTGTTGAGTTTTAAGACAGTGACGAGGTTTTTGGTAGATACACAGTCACTGGTTTTTTCACTAATGATTATTTGAATGTTTAGCTAGCATTGGTGAAAATGATTGACATTTCTCATGTCGTGTTGTGTGTTTGCAAAATAAATAATGGTTGTGGTAACTGTGGGTTTCTCTTGGGGCCAAACGATTATTGAACCAGATGACTTTGGGAACTATATCCTTCCAATTGTTTGATTGTGTAAGCCTGAAATTGCACAGCATAATTGATCACAGTTGGGCTAAATCGAAGTAATATTGTGTTGGGTTGATGACCCAGCAACAAATTGAGTTGTTGTCGTGACTGTGTGTTTGGTTTGGTAAAATGGAAATATTGCATCGTGTTTTTTGGGTGGCTCTGCCCTGTGTATAATATGGATAGCTTGGGTTTTCATAGAGTTTTAGTCATGTTTATCGATCGTTTGTTATGAAGGGCATGTTTTCAAGGCTTTGTGATGTCGATTAGAGGGCCTAGCTCTTTAAGCCATACTAAATTATTTTTTTTACAGTGGCAGAATTACATTGCCTGGGCAAGTTACCCTGTGCATAGCTTGTGTCTAAATGGTGGTTGTTGGTTGTATATTTGAATATCAATACAGGTTAAAATTTGATCTTGGTTCTTTGGTTTCTGCCTATATATATGTGAACGAATATCATTGCATTTTGATGGGCTCTATTGCAGTAATAGTGACTTCATTATTATTTTGAAAACATGACTTTTGAGTATAGTTTTGGATTGAAGAAACACATGGGCAGTGGTTGTTTTTTATGGTCAATAGAGTGGGATGGATATTGTTTGGAAATTGTTATAAGGTGCAAATAAGGGAACAAAATCCTTTTTACAGATTGTATAGGATGCCTATTGTTTTGTGTTGACACTGTGTTGGATATCTGATTATGAACAGTGAACTTGTTAAATGCACAAAAATTATTATTTAGTCACCTGATTGATGGTTGATGCATCTCCTTTCACAGAATGTTTTATGGATCACTTAATTAATTCCATGAACAGTAATCATCCTTCTTCCCTTCCATTATTTCACTTTCCGCTAATTACAAACCCCCTCACCTCCCCTATTCATTTTTCACTCCATGTTCTGAGATTGATTACAGTCAAGAGAATTTATGTGTTAAAGTGAATGAAAGTGGTAGTGTCTTGTGTGGATTGCAGTGAGGTTTTATTGGTTTGCTTTACAGTTGATTTTTTTTGTCATCGAGCAATGACCATGTCTTCTCCCCTTTCATTATATCATATTTTCTCTCAATACAAACCCCTGACATATCCTAGAACCCTTTTTCACCCCCCTTCTCGTGGATTAACAGTAAAACAGTTTGTATGGATTGGATTGCATGAGTCTCATACATTTTGAGCCAAATCTATTTCATATTTTTAAGAGTTGTCATGTATGGTTATTTAAAAGACTATTTTCTAATCGATCATGCATGCAGGATGAGTTTTTTCAGTCAAGGAAGTCATGGCCTAAGAAACAGAGGTAGAGGTAATTGGAACCGAGGCCCAAGAAGGCTCAGGTTCTCCATACACTTTGACGTTAATTCAGAAGAGCTTGGCCAATTGTTTCATGTCGGATTATTTAACTGGATTAGGCATGGACTATTTCAACCTAGGCCTAAAAGGCCTCCTTTCCAAGCCCGGTAAGCCCACAGTATCCCTGTTCCTCCTCATGTCTCCTTACAACCTGAGGTCCCTGAAAATGATGGATGACAGGAGATTTTCCACCCGGCAGTCTCTCAACATCGTGGCTGGCCCAACTTGTCTTTGCCTGCTCCTCCATCTTTGAACCCCATTGTGTAAGTTGTCCCTAACCACTCGCCAGTGCAATCCTCCCATGCTAGCAAGAGATTGAAGACTGAATCCCACTATGCACTTGATAAAGGAAAATCCACTACTACCCCTTCCTCACCCTCCAATGACTCTAACAAATTCATTTTTTCCCGGATGCATTTGAGGGACGATTGTTCCCACGTGATCAGCGATATTAGGCCTAAGGGATCTGCACAGCCAAAGGAAAATTTAGGAAAATCAAGAGGTGACAGCAACAATCAAGGAAGGGTTGCATCCCAGTCTGGGAAATATGGATTTTGAGTTTTTATTATATCTAGTGTTTTATGACAGTTGGCTTCAGGGAAATTTTTGGATAACATGTTTATTTTGGATATATGAGTATTATTTTTGAAATAATTTCAAAATTCATGAGTTTAAATTACCAAAAGTGAATATGTTTATGGGAGACACAAGGAGGTGTGTTTTTCTTAACAAATGGTTATGTTATGATTGCTATGATTGTTATGATTGATGTGAACTAAAGGGAGTCACAAGGGGTACCACATACTAGTTATTATTTATTTATGACCCTTATTATAATTATTACTTTTCCCCCTAACTAAAGTTAGTTGAGTCTTTTAATTAACTCAACTAATGAATTGGTTCAACTTCTTCAACCAATTCTAATTTGTTAAAAGAAAAAAGGAAGGGAGGAACAGGGGGAGGATAGAAGCAGAAGCATGCTAAGGTTTTCTCTTTGAGGTTATGTTGAGATAGTTTAGTTTTCATTCATTCATATATTCATCACATACTAATTCTCTTTTATGATAGTAGGGTCTTATTGTAGACAGCAATATTCGAATCAAATCATTCAGACATTTATTCTTCAGAGGTGTTGATCTATCTTTGATAGTATGTGTAGACTTGTTTGTTTGTGAATTAATGTTCATGACTGATAAATGCTATTGTGTAGATTCAAGTGGGCAACAATCTATGGCAAGTTGATCTAGCTTTTAGAGTTCAGTTTTGGTTTTTTGTCAAAGATCCTTTTGTATGTTCCACCGAGGATGTCTAAGTTTGACTTTGGTCCAAGATTTTTGTATGAGATTTTGTAAAGAAAATGACTCTTTGGTGAAATGGAATGAAATAAAGGATTGGTTTATGTCTCATATATCTTAATTATCATCTTCGCGTCTTTACTTATGTTCTTACATTTATTTCAGCAACTTTTTTTTTCATAAAATCATATAAAAAGTGAATTTCCAGCAAGCTTTTTGTTGATAAAAGACTAGCCTAAGAACTCGTAATTAATACTTGTGAGTTAGGTAGTTATTTTTGTTGGATATAAACATAGGGTGATATTCCCATATACTTTGATTTAACCAAGTAGAGTCTGAAAATTCTTGAGTAAGATCAATACATATCTTTTCTTGAACAACGTTTTTACCCGAAACACATGTTTTAGACTAGTTTCAAGACTAGCCACAAACCCTATTTTCCACGGAGTGTAACTCCAAAACTAAAACGACCCACAAGATGAAATTCATACCACATATACTTGGATAATTTTTCTCAATGGCCTATCAATTTCACGGTCTAAATCATTCTAGAAAAAAAGTTATTGTGAAAATGGTGAGATGACCTGTAAATAACATACCTTAGAAAGTATCATCAAAAGAATTTATCATTCCTTGAATTTCGTCCTTCTTTAATTCACCTTCTCTATGAAATATGGCTTAGATATCCTTTGGTTACCTCAAGCACATGTAGATATTCAGTATGATCAAGTGTGATATAAAATTAGAGAGTCTTTCCTCTTATTTATACTTTCATGTAGCTTCCTCAAGGGGTTACCTTTTAACCATCTTAACTCACTTTCCTTATTTTAGGGTTATCCATTAAATTTATTATTTAAATAATTTATTTTGTATCCACTTTGACTTATAGTACACTCATCACTTCACTTTACCTCAAGGGATTACCTTCTAACCATCTTAAACCACTCACTTTTCTTATTTTAGGACTAACCAACTTCTAACCACTTGTCAACTTAGTAATTTCTCCATTAACTTTATTATTTAAATAATTTATTTTGTATTCACTTTGAATTATAGTACACTCATCACTTAACTATATTATTTACCTTCTAAAAAACTCTTAAACCACTTTGACTACTTTGAGCTTTTGGGGCTTCTAGACGACTCATGAGGGTTCTCCAACTTCACATGGCCATAACTTTCTAACCGTGAGGAGTTATGTGGCGTTCCACATACCACTGGAAATGGCATGACATGTACTATCCATATAGAATAGTATTACTGACAAATATATCAAAAATCATACCATTATCCATCAAACAAACTTGGGTCCATTACCCAAACCTGGGTTCTCCAACTTCACATGGCCATAACTCTCTAACCGTGAGGAGTTATGTGACGTTCCACATACCATCGGAAATGGCATGAAAATTAATACCCATATGGAATATTCTTACCTTCAAATACATTAAAACTCATATCATTAATACTTACATTAAAACTTGGGTCCATTACCCAAACCTTTGTGCTATCAGAATTCGCTACCGGTCTTTCTCCAAGGGTTGAAATAAATCACTAAGGGTTGACATCAATCTACAATATCACTCTCCAATGGTTGACATCAATGACAGCCAACAATCCATACCAATTTTCCATCAACCTAAGCCAATTGTTTGACAATATCCCCCTTTGGCATTGATGGAAACACTTAGTCATGATAACATTCATGATTATACTCCTCATCATTGTTTCTATCTCTCCCCCTTTGACATCGATGGCAAAGGGTATCTCCCTTTAGGGATGCTCCCCCTAACTAAACTCTCCTTGGGCTGCTCCCCCTGTCTACATGCCTCTGTGCTCTCTCTCCAATCATTTCTATCATGCATCTGATAAATCTCTCCCCCTTTGTCATCAATGGAAAAGGTATATTTCCATCCAGGGTTTCTCCCCCTAACTGAATTGTCGTTGGGGATAGTCCCCCTGAATGAACTCTTTATGAAACTGATGCCCCAACCTGAATTGTTTTCTTTATGGTGCTTCCTCGTATTAACCTAAGACATATAAGATAAGCATTCAAAAGCATTCATTTTGGAGTAGAAATTACTCTGAGTCTCTGGCAAAAATACTCAAAGGCTTCCCTTGGAAGTGGTTTTGTAAAGATGTCAGCCACTTGTTCTTTTGTGCCCACATATTCAACTCTGATGTTCTTCTCTACAAACTTGTTCCCATAGAATGTGATACTTTATTGGAATGTTCTTCTTCTTGGAGTGCATCACTAGGTTCTTTGAGATATTGATGGTGCTTGTATTATCAAAATAGATTGGAATGGGCTCATCATACTCAACCTGTATATCTAAGTAGAACGTTGTTCCATTGGTGCTTCGTCAGTCATCAATGAAACCTGCCCAATCTGCATCTGTGTAGGCAATAAGTAATATATCCTTTCCTTTTGAGTACCATAATCCAAACTCTTATGTTCCTTTGAGATATCTGAAAATCCTCTTTACTGCTAAGACATGTGATTCCTTTGGTGCTGCTTGAAATCGTGCCACCTGTCCAAATGTTTGCATTACTTTTGGTCTAGATGTTGTCACATATAGTAATCTACCAATCATTGACATGTATTTCCTCTGGTCTGTAGACTTTGAATCATCATCGTTTCTCAACTTGCATCTGGTTTTCATAGGAGTGGTAAATGGTTTGCAATATTCCATTCTGAACCTCTTTAGCATTTCTCAGATATACTTAGTTTGAGAAATAAAAATTCCTTGGTTTATTTGACATATATAAAGACCCAGAAAGAAGGATAGTTCTCCAAGTAATGACATTTCAAACTAATTATGCATATCCTTTGCAAATTTCTGGCTTAACCTGTCATTAGTACTTCCAAAAACAATATCATCAACATAAATTTCAATTAATAAAATACTACCTTGAGTTACCTTGATGTAGAGATTGGTGTCTGTGATTCTTTTCCATAGTTCGTAGGGAATTTTTTCATTGTTGTTTCTAAGCATTACTCTGTTTTGAATGTGAATTGTTGTTTCTAAGCATTACTCTGTTTTGAATGTGAATTGTTGTATGCACTGCATCTGTCCAAAAAATATCTGTCAATTTGGAATCCATTAGCATTTTTTGAGCCATTTTCCGTGTAATTATCATCCATTGTGATAATATTCCTTTGTCTCTGAACCACTCTTTAAACCAATCTATTAACCCATGCTCTCATCCATATTGTCGAAAACTCTACTTGTGCAACTATCCATAATGTTGACCCATTTATCACTATACTATCATGAAGTCTTGATTAATCCATCAAATTGTACTTCTGCTAACTGACTGCTCTGGATCTATCTTCTCAAACTCTCCAATTTTCTCTAAGGATGGTTCTTTGGTCTATCATAGATATCGCATAGACTCCCCCTATCTAATATTCATATTACCTGGGAGTCTCTAAGTTGAATGGCTTAGAAAAATTCCTGCTCTGATGTGTATTCATCATTATCTTCATTGGTAGATTCATCATCATCTTCATTGGTAGATTCATCATCTCTTTGAGCTCTGACTTCTTTCTGTCTATCTGTGGATTCATCTTTCACTACAATGCCTGAAAGTACAATCTCCTTAACCTATTGCTTATTTACCTTTCCTTCTTTTCTTTCAGTTATTTTTCAAACCTTTATGTATCTGACATCTTTCTTTTTCTCTGCAGAATTTTCTTCATCTCGTTTTATTGCCAATCTTGCGATCTCTGGGACCTAGTCTTTGTTCACTTGTTCTTCATGTTTTCCTATCCATACTTTCTTATATCTGATATCAATGTTCTCTTTCATGGAAGTATCGATCATGCTTCTACAATCACTAGCTATCTGTCCATAGTAATGACATTGGTAACATTCAATGTTACGTGGGGCCACATATTCACTTCTTTCTTGAACATTTATTTTAGAATCCCTGCAATCTACAACCTTATGTCCAAAATTAGTACAATAAAAACAATGACCATTAAATAAATTTGCATACTTGGGAGTGAATGATCTTCTTTG
>JASDQU010500350.1:16951-29433 GCA_032191745.1 Picea mariana
AGGATGGAGTGCTCAAATGGACGGTCAATTTACTTCCTATATTCCGTCCATCATTCCCTCTTCCTCCACATCGATTCCGATGAACACTTTTATTATGGAAAACCACCCTCTGTCCTTTGGTGTTCCATATGGAGGGAGACATTTTTATGGTATTGGAAACCCCCAACACAAAGTTTGTTTGATGCTATTTCATCACACCCTCGTGGGGGTCACCGCAAAGTGGTATATCGAGATACCTGGGGGAACCTACACAAATTTTAGTCAAATGGTATTGAATTTTCTTAATCACTTCCAACTATCAGTTCGTTATGATGTTGGCCTAGAACTCTTGTTGACTCTTCGAAAAGATAAAGCCACCCATGTTTCTGATCATATTCAAGAGGGGCATAGACTGAAGAGGTTAATTAAAGTTTACATTACTCCAGAGTTTCTTTTGAAAAGGTTCCTCAAGTCTTTGTTTTCTTACATTTCAAAGGATGTTTCTACATCTAGATTAACTACAGAGGAAGAAGCCATCTTCAAATCCCAACAGTTAGACCTTATATATGCTAAATATGGGATACTTTATGAAAYTTTCCYTGACACACCTTGGTCAAATTATGATCCTAGACAAAGGCTTGGGTCTCATGCCGGTGGCATCGTAGGCTCCAAAAATACTAAGACTACAGACCAKGTGAYGAACCAGTTGAAATATTTGTCTCTTAACCAGTCTGTAGAAGGAAAAGTTAAGGCTTCGTCCTCCACCACCCCGTCGACGGATGTGCATTTTGTATAGTCATTGTCAAAACCAAATGGTAACTAGCAACTGAGAGGGAACACAAGGAAAGGACATGATAATAATCATAAGGGTGGGAAGAATAATAATAACAAAGACAAGGATGACAATAATAATGATAAATTGAATAATAATGCTGGTGAGGGAAAGAAAGAAAAGCGGAAGGTGAATTTTCCATGTAAACTTGGTAAAGATGATCACCTTACCCACTTATGCTCAAAGATCGAGGAATCCTTGAGGCTCATTGCAAAACAACCTGTTGTGATGACTAACGCATTTCCACATAACCAAAATATGGCCTCAGGGACCTCGAACCCCGGAAATGCATCGAACGAGAGTCAAAATCCTTTGACACATGATGGTGCCCATATTTTCATCAATATGGTCAAGTCTCAGATTGATGTAGCCACTCGATCTCATGATTACAGTTCTTCACAGACTGTTGTAGGTCCAAATCCTCCTCCTCCCCCAGAAACACCTTTGGAGATTGATAAGACGGAACCTTCACCTCATATTCTGAAAGGAGTACTTAAATGCTCTGCCAACAATCCAAATGCCAGAGCTGCCCAAAATTACTTGATTGTCAAGGATTTGGGCCAAATCCCATGCGCGAAGTCAGCTTTGGAGGTGCTCCAGACATGTCCTTCATAGAGGAACACCTTGTTATCTGTCGTAGGATCTCTAGACCCATGTGGCTCAGAGGTTATCAAGTTTGATGTCACGAGACATTAAACCTCACTTAACTTACGACATGGCCTTTGAAATCCATGTGGAGTACATGAAAATTACCATCAAGCATACTGTAATTGATGAAGGTGCTTCAAAATCCATGATGTCTCTATCCTGTTGGAAAGCCATTGGCTCTTTTCTCTTGTATCAATCCATGACCATGTTGACTAAATTTGATGGGAATTATTTTAGACCCCACGGTATCGTTCCCTCTTTTCCGGTCCAGTTAGGAGAAAAGACTGTGGAGGTCGATGTCGAGGTGGTTGATGGGCCTCTCGACTACAATCTACTACTAGGACGTAATTGGACTTATGCTATGACAACCGTTGTGTCGTTGGTTTTCCACATTCTATGGTTTCCTCATGAAGGAAATATTGTGACAATTGACCATTTTTCCTTTGTGCATCCTGGTCCTAATGCATCGGTGGGACCTTTGGTCCCTATTATTGATAATTCTCAGTAGGCAACTAAGAATGTTGGTGTCAGGATGTATTCCTCCTTGATGGGTACTTTTGATTTCATGGCACCGATTTCACATATTCATGCCATCTTCGGTGAGTCTTAGTCATCGACGAGGTCTGTTACTTTCCCTACTTCATATTTCAACAAACCTTAGACCCTACCTTCCACGAATATGTCGTACAAAGGTCATTCACACATTGGGATGGTAATGCCATTGTCCACAACATAAGTTTTGTATCAAGCTATTTTAGAAGCTACTGCTGACCCGGATCCTTCCTCCTTACAGATAGACAAGGTGGATCCCTTTTAGAGCCCATATGGGTCGTCCAATCATCTTATTCACATGATTTCCTCGATGATACTTTACCCTCGGATGAATCCATCTTAGAGGCCATGTCTGGTCCTGATAGGCCTTGGGACGATATACATCATCGATCTTATTTTCTCCCAGAGCTTGTTAGGATTGAACAGTATGAGTTTAGGTCCACCTTAAGTGAGATTTTCGGTCACACCATGGTTCAATTAGATACGCATGGTATTTATTCCAAAGGAAACATGGAAAATATTTCTCCTACCATCACGATTGAAATCTCTCGAACCCTTGGTAAAATAAAAAATGTATATATCAGTGTAGATTGTTCACTTGAGGAAATTCAAATCTACATCGATCTCTTCAAAGAATTTAGAGATGTATTTTCTTGGTCATATGAAGAGATCTCAGGGATCGAACCCAACATTTTCAAGCACAAAATTAAAACTTATCTGAATTCCAAACTTGTTCAACAACATCTTAGAACTGTTAATCCTAGGAAGGCCCCTGTTATTAAAGAAGAGGTGGAGAAGCTACTCAATGTTGGATTCATATACTCAGTTCCCTTGACTGAATGGGTGTCCAACCCTGTTCCCATAGATAAAAAGAAAGGAACCGTCCACATGTGTATGGATTTTAGGGACCTGAACAAAGTCTGTCCTAAAGATAACTTCCCCACTCCTTTTATTGATCAGATTATTGATGAGTGTGTGAGAAGTGAAGTCTTATCCTCTATGGATGGATTTTTAGGTTATAATCAAATTCAGATCAAACCTGAGGACCAACAAAATATGACGCTTATTTGTCCTTGGGGTACCTTTTCATATTGGAAAATTCCTTTCGGTCTTAAAATTTTTGGAGTGACATTTCAACGTGCCATGAATTTTGAATTTCTCTATCTTAAGCATATTGTCAAAGCTTACCTAGGAGATCTCGCTGCTCACTCTTGCAAGAGGGTAGATCACTTGACTCGTGACCTTCGACTAGTATTTGAGAAATGCCATTATTATCGCATTCAGTTGAACTGTCACTAGTGTATATTTTGTGTTAGGTTTGGTCATCTTTTAGGATTCATATTTTATGAGCCCGGGATCATGCTAGATCCTATGAAGGTTGAGGAAATACTTTGGCTTCCTCCCTCGTTCAACATTCAAAAATTCAGGGTTTATAGTGGGAAAGCTAACTTCCTACATCATTTCATAGTTAACTATGCCAATTTAACTAAAGGTTTCATGTGTCTTTTTAAGAAGGACACTATGTTTATATGGGATGAGTGAGCCCAAGAATTCTTCGATGCTCTTAAGAAAGTCATGGTATCAACGCCTTTGTTGAAGCTTCCAGACTATAGTAGAGACATTTTTCTTTATATCGCTGCGTTCGAAGGGATGGTTGGTATCGTACTTGTTCAGGAGGATGATGAGCTCCATGAGCACGTTGTATACTACCTTAATCAAAATCTAGTTGGTCCTGAACTCAAATACTCTCACGTAGAGAAGATGGCCTTGGACGCTGTACATGCGGTTCATAGATTACAACATTATATTTTACTCTACAAAAATACCATGGTTGAATATATCAATCCATTTCAATATGTCCTTACTAGGTGTATCATAGGGGGGAAATACAATAAGTATATTTTTATTTTGCAAGTATTTGATCTCGATTTTGCTTCTGCAAAATCCAAGAAGTCGCTAGTTTTTGCATAACTAATGTTAGACTTCCCTAGATTAAATGAGGATATTTTTCATGATGATTCATTCGTGGATGAACATATATTCCTTATCTCATCTTTAGACCCTTAGTACATAGATATTTTAATCTACCTTCAAACCATGAAGCTCCCCCAACATCTATCGAGATACGACCCATGACGTATACGTCAGTAGGCTAAATAATACCTTATTATCGACAACTCTTTGTATCGTTGAGGGGTGGAGAATATTATCCGTTGTTGTTTGATTCACAAGGAGGCTGAGGCTATTCTCAATTAATTACACAGTGGGGAATGTGGTGGTCATTTATCCAGGCTTGCAACAATTTAAAATATATTGCGAGCCAATTATTTTTTGCCGTTAATTTTTAAAGATTGCATTGAAGCGGTTAAGAAGTGTCACCCTTTCTAGGTGTTCTCTTGGAAAATGCACTTGCACCCAACCCCTATTCACCTAGTCATCATCGTCTGACCCTTCACCAAGTGGGGGGTGTATTTTATGGATTGAAACCCAAGCTCGACTGGGAGGCACCAACATATTATCTTGGCTGTGGATTATTTCACTAAATGGGATGAGGCCATGCCTACCATTAAATACGATGGTAAGACCGCAACATTCTTCGTATTCAATCAAATTATAGCTTGGTTTGGAATCCCAAGAGATATTGTCACTGATCATGGTAGTCACTTCCAAATGATATGATGACAGCGTTGGAATAAAAAATGGGGTTTACTCACGATCATTCTTCCCCTTATTTTCCCAAGAAAATGGACAAGTAGAGGCCATGAATAAATCTCTAAAGACCATTTTTCAAAAAAATGTCATTCAGAGTAAATCTAACTGGCATGTGATGTTGTACCCTGCACTTTGGGCATACCAAACTATGGTAAATAMTTCCACCAATTTCTCACCTTTATGATTAGTAAACAGTGTGGAGTCGATTCTTCCTATTGAATGCAAAATCTCTTCCCTTAAATTGGAAATCAAGCTCCTACCTATCACAAACGACCTCAAAGAATGCCTTGTGCACCTAGAGCACCTCACTGAGCAGCGTTGAGATGCCTCTATGACTATCGAAGTGAATAAATGATGTGTTAAGGTTCAATATGATAAGTCTGTATGTCCCTGGGAGTACGCTAAGGGTGACTTGGTTCTCCTTTATGACCAAGCCAAAGAACCACTAGGGGTAGGAAAGTTCAACCCCATGTGGCACGATCCCTATATCGTGCGCTATGTTCTAGAGAAAGGAACCTATGAATTAGAATATTATGAGGGGAATGTCTTGGATGAGCCCAAAAATGGGCTCTATCTTAAAAGGTATTATGCTTGAGCCCTCAAGCTTGGGTGTGACCTTTGTATATTAGTATATATACTCCTTTTCTTTTGTTTATATTGCATAATCGACTTACTTATTGAGTTTTCCCTTGGTTGGAAGATGTCAATGGAGTCTTTGATATACTTTGGATTTAGGGATGGTGCCAGTCGTCGTATGCAGAAATTGGCTTCTGTTGTCTGGGTTATTTATTCACCTGAGGGACAACTGATGTCTTCAGGTGGCATTTTTCTAGAGCCATCAATGAATAATTTGGCTAAGTATAGCGTCGTTATAGAGATATTACGTGATGCCATTTCAGATGGTGTTCGATATTTAGAATTTCTCCTGGACTCCCAGTTAGTTGTATGTCAGTTGAACGATAGTTACCATGTGAGAGATCCTTCTTTACTCTGAAGATTCCTACAGATACGTCTTTTGGAATGATACTTTGATTTTATTACTTATAATCACATCCCCATGTGTTCTAATCAAGTATCTGATGCATATGCTAATTACATTTTAGATTGGCATTTGTCACATAACTAAGTAGAAAAGAAATTTATACATTCATCCATTATAATATATATAAGTTGAGTCGAGGAAAAAATGTTTTTTGTTTTCCTTTATCAAATTGAAAAACACACACAAAAAATGAAATATATAAAAACCATTTTTTATATAGTTTTTTCCTATGGACTAATAGTGCAGTGAAAGACCTATTTTTGTTCAGGGTTTTGTAACTGATTTCCAATGTCATATCATCCATTGGTTCCTCTTGAAGGTATATTCCATCACCGACATATAGGTTAGTTTCTCACCCATCTTTTCATTTCTGGATCATTCTATGACTGTGATTCATATACCCTAGGTACACACCCATTTATTAGCGACAAAGAACCTTTTCACTACTACTAGAAGTGTTGTTATTAAGTGGTAGAGACTTACCAAACATGGGTACCCTAGTTAGAACACTTTTGTCATTTGGTGCCCATGCATAAGTTATTCCATAGGACCGAGAATTCCTTATAGTCCCAATTTGTCTTTGCGTTCGAACCCCATTTTTCTTACTCAATATCATTCCGACTACTTCTTATGGGACTCCCCTTAAGTCTTGGATAAGCTCTTTTCTAACTCCCAAAAAAACAAAAAAGATTTCCAAGTGAAGTTTTCTCTTTCACACTCATTAAATGGTTTTGAAAGGATGCCTATTTGGTATAAGTTTAACCCTTTTCTAGGCCAAGTAGACTATTTATGAAAAATGAATACTCTAGTATCTATTGGCTAGAAGATTTCTCATGGGTATTATTTTATACTTTTTCGGGCCTAGGGGACTAAATCTACGAAAAAGGACATTGTTGAGTTAAGTTGTAATTGCATCCCATTATTCTTCTTGCATTGTTGAGCCTATTTACAACTCCCTCTTTCTCATTATAATCCCTCTTGCCTCAACAATTATCATCACTAGCCAAGCAATTCCTTTCATATATCCTTTGTAGCTTGACACCTTTTACCTATAGAGGAAACATCCCCCTGAGTGTGCATGCCCCACATGTGTTCCATTGCATTGAGCATAGGTATGTTCTACTATTTGGAACTAGTTTCTTATTCATGACACTCATTTCCTCTCCTGTATCACAACGTTTCTTTTTCTATGAAAAACTAAAAACAAAGATGGGTGGGAAAAGAATGTTATCTCCTATTGGCAGCAATCGTGTCACCTTTGAACAGAGCATAAAATATTGAGTCCATTTCATCCAAGGTTTGGGTTTAACATGACCTTAGGAAGTTGAGCTTTTTACTTAGAGTTTACTCCTCTGAATGGTTATTCTTCCAGTCCCTATGGAGAGTTTTTTGATGCCTCCTGCATAGAAAACTTTTGTTAATGAACAGTGTTAAGTCTATGTTGCATGAGTTATTCATATGCCTCATGCTCTTGTTCAAAGGAAGTATAAATCTTGTTTCAGCCATTTCTCAGAACTCTTGACTTTGGGTGTCGACCATACCCTTAGTGTATCTCAAAATCACATGAAGTTGTTATCCTACTTTGCACCCCGGGCCTACTTTCATCATTTGTAGGTAACCTTGAACCAAACAGATGACATCTCCTCATTGGTCGCTGAATAGGGGGTTTCCATTATTTTAGATGAAAAAAAATCTAATCACACATTGGGATTCATGCGGTGTCTTGGATTCCATTAGCCTTATTGGTGGTTTCCTTTCCTTTGTTGACAATTTTTCTTATTGGCTTCTATTCAGAGGGTCTTTTTCATGCACTACTTGCATATAGTGCATGCGAGAGGTGCACATGGTCATTGGTTAATGAACATACTATTCGTCTGAGCTCCTCCTAATTATCAAGTTATTGCTTTGTACCTCGCCCTGGTTGATGAGAGATGCCTTAATACTCTCCTTTCAGCGAGTCTCCTTCCATCGACTTCAACTCATCTATTCTAGAAACGATATATAGAGTCCTATGAGTACCTAGAGGCTTATAGTCATCAATGGATGGTTCTCTGGACATCGACAGTTGGGAATACATCAATGTCTCTTGATCGATGGATTCTCCAAGTGTTCAAATTCAACACCCTTATTCAAACTTGTTGAATGTACTCGGTGCCTTGACACCTAGTTTCATTATCGATGGGTTGTCTCATGTTTGTTAATGGTATACCTTAATGACCGATAATGAAACAAATTCTCATTGAGTTCGAATTTATTCCTCTATTCACATCATGTAGACTTGCACCTTCGACGGATAGTGTAGAAAACCTCCAGTTTACAATAGCAGCACCCCATATCTATTGTTGTCTTTCATTGGAATAAGACTTATATGACTTTAGTGCTCATGGAAGATCATATTGTACTCCATTGTATACATATATCTTTGGTTGATTTTTATACGAGACTCCACTGTGTCTTGTTTGTCACTACGAAAGTATATGGAATATGTCCACTTTGTATTTCCTATTCATGGCCATGAACAACCATTTGATTGTTGAAATATACACTTGACACTGATAGGGGGGCGGTGAATCAGTTTCTAAAACTTTGACTTCTTTTCAAACTCTCATAGATTATCTGAATTAATTGAATAAGATATATGCATCTCAATTAATAATTCATAAACATGTATAACACAAACTATATGATGTAGATAAAATATCTTTTATTTATTTATTTAACTTGAATGAATACAAATAAAGCCAATATTTTAATATCTTCAAATTCATCTGAATATACGAGATTCAACTCTATGATATAATACCCAGCTTATAGTTCTCAGATTTAACTGAGAAATGAGGAATCCAACCCTCATAACAAGACTCAAATTGTAAACAGGCACCCACCTCATAGAATGAACTTCCATTCAATCATATATATATATATATATATATATATATATATATATATATATATATATATATATATATATATAATCCACCAAGACACTTTATTTTCACCACAATTTTCTGTTTATATTATATTGAATTCATGTGTCTTTTCATTATAAAACAATGCACCTCTTCATTTAATTAATTCTAAGTATTTTGTCATTAAGCCTTCTATTTATTTTAACTTAAAAGGCTTCAAATCCTCTGTAGTCTTAATTTTCATTTATTCTTTTCTGTTTAGTTTCTTGTTATAGATTTATTAATTTATGCAGATAGGAACTTCCTTCAAACCATTTCTGTCCAATTGACCATGGGATTAAGACCACAATTTTATTGACCTTAGCGCCTCTTCTCTTTCCTTATTATTTTACACCCTACCTCTACCTTATCATACACCTGGTGGTACATCAATACCATATGTTTTAACTTTTCTTCCAAAATTTATTAGATCAATGATATGGTCTAATCCTTGCACAACTTTGTTGGCTCCAGATCATTTTCAAGCTTTGACGATCGATGGTTCCAACTTAATTACTCGTTGAGATGGATGACTTTGTTTACTTTAGGACTTTTGTGTTTTGGGATTCCGACCTTTGCAGTCTTCCAACTCTTCTAGAGAAAATTGCGCCAGAGTGCGTATCAACAATTCCCTGCTTAATAACCTTCACATGTCTAGGATCTAGGAATGTGGGCTTAGGCACAAAGGATATCCCTCTCTTTGGTTATTCATCTATTTGTGACTCTGGGACTCCAAGCTACTCGAACTATGAAGTAGTTCAATCAATCTGTAGTGTTTACCTACCGAATAAGTCATAGAATGGAAGTGGCCACTTGTTGTCGATTAACACCTCATGCTTACTCTATTCTTCCACTATACTTGATCATACAGTGAAGAAATATTCTTTAGGATCTTATATCAACGACTAGCGTTGACTTCAGCCTTCGGTGCTTTAGGTACTTTAGCTGGTAGGAGAAGGCAGATATCCCCAGAGGATGTAGTCCCATAGTGATGTGGATTGCTGACATCACTATTGTCATGGAATTGGTTGAGTGGATTTCATGTGTCACCTTGATTCATGATTTTAGTATACCTAATGTGCCAATTATACCTTGACACTTGTCACCAACTGATTGGGCCACGTGTCATACTTGTCTCCTGACACATGTCTCCCTCCTGTATCATGGTTTTACACTTTGTGGATTTGGTACTTCATGGCTTCGGGAGTTTTGGCACTTTTATACCATCCTTTGATCATTGCCGAAGTGCCGAATAGATCTATCATCATAGATATTTTGTTTTCTTGATCGACAACTTCTGTTTATTCTAGAACTCTAGGGTTCGAGAGTTCTTGTTTTATCTGAGCTGCTTATTGTCGGAGTAGGTCAAGGTCAGAGTTGAACACCTTCTTCCTTAGCGTGCTCTGATAGTTTCAATATTTTTACTCCAGATCAATGGTTGATGATTTTTCCTGTTCTTCCTCTCATCCGATGCTTGACATGAGTTCGCAACTTCGGTGCTTCGACCTTTGGGTAAACTTACCTTTTTTAGACTCCTTTTCGCTAGAGTGGTCAGCCCCAGAGTTGACCACCTTATTTCCTTTAGTGTGATTTGACGGTTCAACATTTATTCCAGATCAATGATTGATGTGATTTACCTTTTCTTCCTCTAATCCGACGATCGACGGGAGTTCAGGGCTTCAACCTTCGAGTAAACTTACATGTTTCAGATTCCTTTTCACCGAAGTGGCCAGCACCAGAGTTGGCCACCATTGGACCTGCCTATCCTCATCCAACGATCACCAATGCTACTGCTTCAGATCTGACTATTGATATTTAATCCTTCCCAATCTCTGACTTCACCTCGATCTAACGATCCTAGATTGTCCCAAACCTTACACTATCCTTCCACTTGGATTTTATCAATGGTTTTAACTGATCTGATGGTTGCGATTACTACCAAAATTTGAATGGACGATTATATTTTCATGATCCTTCACAAGGGATTATTCTATGTAGGCTCTAGATTTTGCGTGATCTGACGGTCCAAGATTTTCCCGAGAACTATATCAATGAACATGATTCTTCCTTGATTCTTTTGGAGTTTTACTGTGGGGATTTCAATCTTGATAGAAATTTTTCAATGTGCTCTCCGTTCTCAGATTTCGTTCATCCTTTCCAAATACCTTAACATCACATGCTTTGATTATGTGTGTGTATTCTTTGTAGAATCTCCCTGCTATCTCTCTTGATCTTTTAGGAATCATTGTTGATCCTATCATGATAAAAAATTATCACGAATTGCTTATGCCCTAAGGTGATATTTATTTTCCTCTGATTATTGTACATGTTTGACTCATGTTGCCATCAATGAAAACATATAATCAATAATGCCAACAATCTCCCCCTTTGGAATTGAGGGAAATTTATCTTTAAAACAAATACTTTTGCTCCCCCTATCACTGATCTCATTTTCAGGTTGGAAGATTGAACTTTTCCTTATACCAAATACTGATACCAAATTTTCTTTATTTTTTTTCTCCCCCTGTGAATGTGCCAGTTGTTATCTCAATCTCTTTGGATTTTGTGTTCAAATAGGTAGTCTTATTGACCAATTTTTGAAGTGATCAAGTCTTTTAAACCTAATCCAATGACTTCCTCATTTGATGACCAAATTAAATACTCCTCCTGAGTTTTTGTTGTTTCATAGGGTTTTATTGTCTTCTCCTTTGTCCTAAAGGAAAAAGGGTGTGGATCTTACTAATCTTCTGGATTTGTTTCTTTATTCTTGTTGATATTATGATCTTTCACAAGAATACCATTGATCTACACCAATTAATTTAATTTCCATTCTTCAACCAATTTAATATCTTATTCACATTCCTTCGACTTTGAAGAAACCAACTTCAACTTTTGTCCCCTAGAAATAAGATTGAATTGGTCCTTTCATCTATTGTTTGTTAAGTCCTCTTCATAAGTTTTTCATTCTTTTGGAAATTCCTCATTGGGTTTAGATCATACCATAGTTTAGTAGTATTTTGTAGTACTTACACCAAATCATGCTGTAAAATCCTTCCTCCTTCCTTTTATTCATATTTTCTGTTGAGGGGAAATTTAGTAGTTCATGAAAATAACATGGAAAAACTTCCAAGATTTTCACTGCTCAATTCTTCTAGTTGATATGCTATTGAAGATTCATCACTATTCCGTGTAAGTGAAACTTCTTCATTTTCAGGTGCCAGATCATCTCTCTTGCTTTCTATTTTATATTTTCTTTTCCATACCTTTTCATGTGATATTTTTTTATAGGATCTTTCTTTTCTAGATTTGTTCTTTGAGACTTGTCATTTCTTCTTTTCTTCCAACCTTCATTATATTTTCTTCATGACTTGTATGAATTAATTCCCATGGATTGACTTCTTGATTTTCTGTAGTTTTAGGATTTGTGGCCAAACCTATCACAATTGTAACATGTCATTGTATGACAAAACTTTGTTGTGTGGCCAACATAATTACATCTCCAACATCTCATTGAGTTATTGTAACTTTCTGAATTTTTCTTTTCAGGACTCTTTCATTCCAGTGCTTTGTGACCAAAGTTATTACAAGAAAAGAAATAACCATTGAAGGTGTTTCCATACTTGGGTTTGTTGTGACATGAGAAGTTTGTCTTTTGATATTTTTCTTGTTTTTTACTTTTATAACTGCCTTCCTTGACAAAGTTCATGGTTTGTTTTAGGTTTGTGACTGTACCTTTTTCTTTTGAGGATTATGATCCTTTATCATGTTT
>JASDQU010500351.1:22823-36551 GCA_032191745.1 Picea mariana
GTTTGGCCATCCATCTGGGGGTGGAAGGCAGTGGACTTGGTGAGCTTGGTATCTAGAAGTGACCAGAGGCTCAACCAAAATGTGTTGAGGAATCGACTATCTTGATCTGAGATAATGGTTTGTGGGATCCAAAAGTGTACCCACACTCGTTCAAATAAGATATTTCCAGTGGCCTCCACTTTGATGATCTTCTTGCAGGAGACCATAATCACCATCTTGAAAAAGCGATTAATAACCACAAAACATAGTCATTTCCCCACTTGGTGGATGAAATGACCAACATGTAGTCCATTGAGATGGATTCCCAAGGCCTATCAGGAGTAGGTAGAGGAGTGTATAAGAATTATTTCTTAATGTCCGGTTTGGCAATAACGCAGGCAGTGCAGGACCAAATATACTTGCTGACATCCTATTGAAGTTTCAGCCAATAGAAATGTCAGTGCAACACTGCCACTGTATTTTCCACGCCAAAGCATCCTACCACCCGACTGTAGTGGTATTCCCAAATAATATTCGCTCTCTCACTTGATGGAACACATAGATGGCCCAGATGGCACAACCCATCTTGAAGATGGAAATTGGTGACAACTATGTTTGTGCCCAACATCTAGTAGGTGTTGTCGAAGTTAGGATCTGTTTCATAGAGGTGGGGCCATCCGTAGGTCTCGTGGCCACAAGAATCGAGCACTGTGGTGCGTGCTACGACTAGAGGTTGGCTGAGCCAATCGATGACTCGGTTGGTACTTCCTATTTTATACTTGATGTTGAGGTGGAACTACTGCAAATATGTGGATCACTTCTGATGGCGGTCATTCTGAAATTTTACTTGTGTTTACATGAACTGTAGTGGCTTATGATCAGTGTGGATTACTATATCCTTTCATAGAATGTAATCCCTCCACTGGAGGTAGGATTTCATAATGGAGTACATTTCTTTCTCGTAAGTAGGGTACTTACGAACAACATCTGATAGTGTCTCACTATGATAGACCATGGGGTGGACATGCTGAGTGATGACTGCGCCCACAACATAGTCTGAAGCGTCTGTCTCAATCTCAAAGAGATTTTGCAGGTTAGGTAATGAAAGAACTGGGGTGAAGCACAAGCGTTGGTTCAGATCATCGAACGCTTTATGTTGGGATAGGCCCTGCATAATTTTTTCCTTACCACCACCTTTGGTTATTTGGCTGAGGGCCTATGCAATATGGGAGAATCCCAACATGAACCTTCTATAGAAATTGGAAAGGCCTAAGAAGCTCTGAAGCTTAGTGAGTGTGGTTGGGGCTGGCCAATCACTGATGACTTGGATCTTAGCTAGATCAACATGCACACCATACACATAAAAAATGTAGCATAGGTACTAGACCTTGTCCATGACGAAAGAGAGTTTTTCTAAGTTGGCATATAGCTTGTGTTGCCGCAAAGTGTGTAGAACCTGTTGAATATGCTGCAAGTGTTCTACCCAAGTTTTACTGTAGACGAGGATGTCATCCAGATAAAACACCATAAAATAATTAGTGAAAGGCTGCAAGATACCATCCATCATCTTCATGAAAGTTGTTGGGGCATTTTTCAAACCAAAGGGCATGACTAATCATTCAAAAATACCTTCTTTTGACTTGAAGGCAGTTTTCCATACATTTGTCGGTTCTAATCGGACTTGATGGTAGCCAAACTTCATATCAATCTTACTGAAGTATTTTCCCCATTGAGCTGGTCAAGGAGATCGTCAATTTAGGGAATCAGGTACAGATTCATGACTAGGATTTTATTTAGGGCTTGATAATCAATGCAGAGTCGCCAAGTCACATCTTTCTTCTGCACCAACGTGATTGGGATTCCACAAGGTGATGAGTTGGGTCATATGTGCCCCTTGTAGATAAGTTCTTGGATTTGATGCTTGATCTCATCATTTTCTAGCAGAGAGCGGTGATAGAATGGCCCATTGGGTAGTGATGCGCCGAGGTTCATATAGATGGGATGCTTGATCTAACAATGTAGAGGCATGCTAGTAGGTGGTGTGAACATGTCTTTGTATTCTACCAAATTGCTTCTGCTTCATGGAGAGTTCGATTTTGGAGGCCATGGATGCGGTTGCAACCTTTCTCTCACCCTGAGAGTGAATCGCGAAGAAGAAAAATTTACTGGTCTGATAAATGACCTTCCTGCATTGCTTGGTAGAGATCAAGAAAATAACACTAGGTGGGACTACCACAAGTATCCTATACAATTTTCTGTTCAAAGTAATAATAACGCTGCGAGGCCTAGACTTATATACAACATGAAGTTTCCATAAATAAGGTTGGCCCAAAATAACATCACAAACTTCAAGGGGAGCAATATCAAACAATACCTCATCTTTGAATGGTTTTATTTCATACGACATGCGACATTGTTGGCTGATGCAAAGATCGCTTCCTTGGTGAAGCCATCCGATGGTGTAGGGATGCAGGTGCAACATTTTCGGAAGGGCTAGACGCTTGACGAAATTTGCTGAGATGAGGTTATTATAGCTACCACTATCAATGATGAAGTGTACCAGAGTGCCTTTTACCCACATCTTTGAATGAAATATGTGCTCACCATCCTCTGGCTCATCAGGTTCATAGAGATGGATATTGGTGGTAGAAATAGTGGCACTAGGTTATGAATCAATGATCCATCTCCCCTTTTCTAGTTCTGACTTGGAGTCAGAACCCACATCTGATTCAAAGGCTTTTACCTCAACCACCAATAACTTCTTTGAGTGAGAATCAACAGTGTTATTCCAGAGGATCTTATGGAAGTTGCACCACTTCCCAATATCTTTCTTCATATTCCCATTGTATTTCTTTGCTTGCGGCTTGGAATGGTTTTCCTAAGGTTGCCCATATTTTCTATGTCCTTCTTTATGTGCTTTGGGGCTGTCCTTTCCCTTCTTTTGCTGTGAGGGGTTCCCAGACCCAAACCGCCGTGTCTTTTGTTTAAGCTTCTGCTTGATTTTAACAATGTATCGATAGGATGCTCACAAGGATGAGATGTCCAAAAAATCCATTTCTATCTATATGTATCTATGTAGACTGCCATGGTACTTGAGCACCATATGTCACTCATAATCTTTGATACATAGCTTGGTGCACAAGATATGGAGGAAATTAGTGAACTTTGGCACTGTTTGATCTCTTTCCTGTTGCAATGTGGTCAATCTTTTATACAAGTCATTATAACTTCCAACATGGTAGTATTGTTCCTTAATAACATCCCTGAAGGAACCCCAAGTGGGTGAAAATGAAAATAATGTGGATCCCTCTATTTTCTTTTTCTCATAGAAAGTATCCCACCAATCTTTGACATGGGGGACGACCTTGAGTAGTGAAAATGTAATATTTTTATCTATCGAAAAAGTTGTGGATAGAAAAATACCCTTCTATAAGGTTTAACCATTTATCTATGGACTCGACATCTAATTGAACTTTAAATATAGTAATATAAAAATTGATATGTACCTTGAAGGGGGTGGCACCTCCGCTTGAGGTTGATGTGTCTCTTTTAGACAACCGTTGAAGGATTTGTGAAAAGTTGTCCATCATCTCGTTCCTCTTTTGCTCAAGGGATCCCTCGAGCAACATTTTGAAAGGATCTCATGTCCTGTAATATTTATTTTTTCCCACAATGGATGGTTTCTTGGATGTGCGAGAGTAGTTTTCCTCAAGAGAAATAAGATCGAGACCCAACTCTCTATACCCTGACCGTGTCGGGGACATGCATTAAAAAAACGACAAGGAGAAGAACGCTCTGATACCACTGATCCAGATTTATGAGTGGAATGAAATGAAACCATAGATTTGTAATATTAACACAAAGACACAATGAACAATAACAAATATATAGTAAAACTTGGCTTCTATTAAATAAGAAATATGTTGAAAACTGTAAAATGCAGACTGAAAACAAGCTTGCTAGAATGATGTCAGCTTATCTTCGAGAACAGATGTGATGACTACGCTCATTCACAAGAAGATGAGTACAATGAGCATCTCAAGTACTTTTTACAATAAAAATGAATTCAAAAACCCTATACATCCAAAAACCTAACCTTAGGAGATGAAGTGCCAAAAGTCATGCGGGCCTTGTTGGGGTAAGTTAGTACATCAACTTCTCGAGGTCGTAACTTTTGCATACGATCTTCGTTTAGGGCACACAATAGCTCGTTGGAAATGTATTTATGAAGATATTCATTTAGGGGAATCAATTAAATAATTTGGATATTAATGAGGTGTCTGATTGCGAAAAAGAATCGTTTAGGCACTCAAAATGGCCCTAGAAGTTTAGGAACCGAAAAACTACTAAAAACAATAAGTTGCCAAAAACTCGTTTTGAGCCAGTTGGACAAGGTGGGTGGCCACCGAGATCCTCCTGGATCACTAAATACATATGTAGATGTTTATTTTCTATCATCCACATAACCTATCCAATCTGAATCTATAAACCCACATAACCTAGGGTATTTTCTTTTACTATACAAAATTCCAAATTCAAGTGTCCCTTTCACATATCTCAACACTCTCTTTGTTGCAGTCTAATTATCTACCTACGACGCTATCATAAATTTGGATATGAAGCTCATAACATAACTCAAATTAGTCCTAATGTATATAATATATATCAGTCTCCCCACTAGCTTCCTATAGACTAACTCATTAACTGTCGTAGAATTGGTCTTGGATGAAAGCTTCAGCCCTTTCTCCATAAGTGTAGATGGGATTTTGAAATCTATTATTCTAAACTTGTCAAGCAAGCTCTTGGCATATTTTTTTTTTGAGACAAAAGTGCTGCTACCTGTTTTCTAAACTTCTACACCTAGACAATAATGTAGGAGGTATAGATCATTCATGTAAAAAAATTTACTCATATTATATTTGTTATTTTCAATAGAATTTGCCTCACTACTTGTAATAATGATGTCATCTAAAAAAAATACTAGTAGAATGATATAATTATCAATTCTTTTGTCGTAGATGGGATTTTGAAATCTATTATTCTAAACTTGTCAAGCAAGCTCTTGGCATATTTTTTTTGTGAGAAAAAAGTGATGCTACCTGTTTTCTAAACTTCTACACCTAGACAATAATGTAGGAGGTATAGATAATTCATGTAAAAAAAATTACTCATATTATATTTGTTATTTTCAATAGAATTTGCCTCACTACTTGTAATAATTATGTCATCTAAAAAAATGACTAGTAGAATGATATAATTATCAATTCTTTTGATGTATATATTGGAATCTAAAGGACACCACTGAAACCCCGATTCATCTAAGTACCTATCAATATTAATGTACCATGCCCGTGGTGCTTGCTTTAGGCCATATAGAGCCTTCTTAATTATGCAAACAAGATGCTCCTTTCCTAGAACTTAAAACCTCTATGGTTGATACATGCATACTTCTTCCTCCAAATCTCCATTGAGGAAAACACTCTTCATGTCCTTTTGATGGAACTTCCAACCACACTATGCTTCCATGACTATAACTAATCAAATGGTGCTCATATTTTCTATAGGAGAAACGG
The DNA here is from genome assembly GCA_032191745.1 of Picea mariana. Taxonomy (NCBI): domain Eukaryota; kingdom Viridiplantae; phylum Streptophyta; class Pinopsida; order Pinales; family Pinaceae; genus Picea; species Picea mariana. Next base: position 28,376 of record JASDQU010500351.1, read on the forward strand.
TCTCCTCATAGTCATTTCCCTCTCACTGAGAGAGCCCTTTTGCAACAATCATGCATTTTAATTTTCAAGTGTACTTTCTACCTTGCAATTAACCTTGCACACCCATTTGTATCCAATGGGTTTCTTCCCTAGTTGAAGGATTGTGATATCCCAAATTCGATTTTTTTTTATCAAACTTCCATGTTCAACTACCACGACCTTCTCCCATTCAGGTCTCCCTTTTGCTTCCTCAAACACCCGTGGATCATATACTTCTTGAAAATGGGACATTAGAGAAAATTTGACCATATTAGACATAGACATTAATAAATTTACTTGGAATTTAAGTTATTTTATGATTTTATGATTTATTTCACTTCAATGTGCTTTTTGGTTTATCCCACATTCATAAAGTGACTCATCTAGCTCGTAACCCTTTATAATGATATCACATACTATTGATTTGATATTTCTATGATACTATATAATCATAACTATGATTCCATATAATGATAACACAAACACATAAAGAGAACCAAGATTACATTGATAATGAGAAATACAAATCTTTCTTATAAAGAGTTACAAGCTAGTTGAGTCACTCCACTTTATGAACGTGGGATAARYAAAAAAKCACATTAAAGTGAAATAAAAMTTTAAAGCACACAATAACCTACRKTCTAGGTGAATTTATTAATTCCTATCTCTAATATCTAATTTACCATTATAACATTAGATACCATCAAACTATGGATGGTATCTAGGGGAGGCTCATTCTGAACATACCATCCAACCATGGATGCAGTATTTACCSTATCATGGATTTAAAATATGGTCATCRTCATATCACTCCTGCTTGGATAGTCACTCCCCAAATTTCTTACATTATCAACAAATAGACTAACCCTAACACATTTCAAAKTCATATACTAAGTCTTCAAGMTCATAGAKCTAATCACACCGGATCTATCCTTTATCTAAGAAACAATTCATATTGAAAGGGACTCTATCAWTTMATGCTTGTATGTAATACTGGAAATCACCAGGAGAATAATTCCATTCCTCATTTGATCCATTCTTACTATTCTAGGAGCTTTACTTGATGTTTTCCTTTGACCACTGCAAGTCTAGAAACTTAACAATATAACTCTAAGTGCTATCTCTGGTCGTTCTCTAGCCCATCCAAGCCTTATGTTGAACTCTTCTTTGATATCGTGTTTAACATACCTAAACCCCTTAGTATATCATTAACAAGGTTGGGTATTGAGATTTTCCTCTTAATAATCTTCCTTAACATATATCTAAATCCATTTTTGAGGTCATGGGTGAATTCTACTCATCAAAATATTTCCAACAACTATTCTATTGCTCAATTTTGAGATTCAAGTAAGAAGTTATGGCCCTCTAATTTTTTCTCCACATATTTCTCTTCCCTGCTATAACATTATTCGTACATGGTACCACGTGTATTAGATGACATGGTAGGTACAATGACATGTCACTAAGAGTACATATAATGTTTGGGTTTCATTATTACCGAGGCATATTTCCTATCTTTAGCCTATCACATTGGGGAAAAACTTCTACTATGCGTCGTTTCATATCTCGACAAAACTTCTCATCACATTCTAATTTTTTTTCCATTGTGCGGTTTATCTCACCACAAAAATCCTAGGTGTAATACGGTGCACCCCAAGAAAAGTTCCTAACTCACGAAAAAACATGAGTTTTGAGGCACTCCCCCTTCTTTTATTTTTTCATTCAAGAAATATTTGTTCATGTAATGTACCACATGAATATTTTCTTCATGCGATACATTGCATTGATTGAAATTTTGTTTCGTGCGAAACACGATTTATATCTTCTTTTTCTTTTTCCTCTGTTTTCTTCGTTTCTCCATCTCACCCTTTCTTCTTTTTCCTTGCTTTGTATTTCATTCCTCCATTCCCTTGTATTTCATATATATCCTCCTTGATCTCCAATATCTTATTTCTCATGTCATATCATCGAAAAGGTTTTTGATGCATGAGCATCCTTGGGCTCAGACAATCCTCATCACCCATAAAAAAATATTTCCATTATGCAAATAGGAAATAAGTTGAATAAGGAATGTGTTAGTGGTCCATTTTATTTAGTCAGTTTTTTGTAAATTCGAACTGCTGATTACTTCTGCAACTATTCTTGCTATGATGCAACTCATTGTGAAACTCATGCTGAAACACATGCTGAAACTCGTGCTGAAACTACCACGTATAGTGAAATTTTACAAGTGTCATGCTAAAACTTCCACGTATAGAGAAATTTTATAAGTGTCATGCTAAAATGTGTGCTTAAACTCCCGCGTATAGTGAAATTTTAAAAGTGTCATGATATTTCTTCCTTTGCAACACTATGGCCGCACACATTTGATTTTTCCACATTGGTATGCATTCATGATGAGTTGAAACTACCATTAGGTAAAAAAACTCACGGATAAAGGAAAAAGCGTGACCCGAGGCCAAAAAGAAGTTGAAGTGGTTCATAAGACAAAGAGACGGTTTGGGTATCAACTCATTCTTGGAGGGAAGGAAAATCATTTCAGAGCCGAGGATGAGTTTTAAAAATAAATGGAGCGCAATTTTGAAGGGATTGGTGAACCACAAAGTAAGGAAATTGTAGAAGGTGGACTCGAGAGAAATATTCCAAGTTGGGTGAGCACATAGGAAGGGTGGAATAGAATCTCATCCCATACACGCAGAMCATTACMCTMTGAATGATTTCATAGTGGTTTTTAGCCATGCAAGCAACAATTCATGGTTGTTTTTTATCCCATGAATGATGTAATATTGAAATCTGTTCTCTGCATTGAATTAATAAACAAATGGTATTGAAATTTGTGGGTTTTCTGGTGTTTTAGTTTCCARTGTATTTCCTTATTATTTGGAAAACATATTTCCATTTGCTTTTTCGTTGTACATTATGTAGYAGGTTGTGTGMTGTAACTGTTTGTGTGTTCCAACATATAATCTCTACATCAATTAGTATCARAGTCTGGTTCTGCTCTGGGATTAGCCTCTAATYTGATTCTGTGAGACAGGGTACAAAATACATGTTCGTGGTGGTTTCTCAGCAAGAGTGTTGAAGGTAAAGTTGGGTTACATAACTAGTGTGAGGTTTGTGGATGTTGGTAAGACACCTACAACTTGGAGGAATGCCTCCATGAAGGAGAGGAGAAGGAAGGGAAGGTGCAAGAAATCGAGAAATGGAAAATTTGAGAAGAAGAATAAAGGAATTAGAAAATTGTAGGAATGGAGATGATGAAGTATACTCATAACAAGAAGAAGAAATCAAAGACAGACAAGATGGTGATGAAAGAGACCCAACATCTAGGCTGATTTTGTATTTTAGTAATAGGGGTAGTGAAAAGGTTGAGGTTTCCTGTTATGATGGTAGCATGAGAGTTGACGTTCTCATTGACTGGATTGGATAACTCAAAATATACTTCAAGTATGAAAATGTTCAAGATACAAATCGGGTAAGATTTGTTGTTATGAAATTGAAAGGCCATGCAACACTATGGTAGGATATGATGCAGAAGGATAGAGTAAATAATTAACTAGAGAAAATCAGAACTTGGAAGAAGATGGTTACCAAGATTAAAGAAAAATTTCTTCGTGTTGATTACCAACATAATTTGTTCCCACAAGTCCAGAACCTAAGACAAAGGGAGACATTTGTTCGTGAATACATTGAAGAGTTATTTAGGTTGTCACTTAGAGAAAGCCTTAAAGAATCATAATTCCAATGAGTTGCAAGGCATGCAAATGGGTTGATGTATTTGATTCAATATGAATTGAGCATACACTATTTCCACACTGTTGATGAAGCTTATCAAGTTTCTCTAAAGGTAAAATAAAATATTGAGAGGAAAACATAGCCTAGAGGTAGAGGAAGAGATTTTAAAGGACAAGGTAAAGAAGGGACTGCTAAAGGAAACAAAAAGGAAGAATAATTTGCCAATGGTCAAGGTGACAGAGGAGGAAATGGAGATGTTAGAGGCAGAGAATTCAGAAGAGGAAAGGGAATATATGTAATTACTTGTTATCACTGTGGTGTAGAGGGACGAAAGAAGTCTAAATGTACAGAAAGGAAAACTTCAGGGAGAAGAGGTGAAGCACGAGAACAAGTAACAAAGGCTAATGAAGCTTTAGTAGTTGGAGAAAATGTGAATGTTCTTCAACAAGAACAATGTGAAAATTTCTTGTTCTAGAGAGTAACCAAAACAACGAAAGACAGTTTTTAAAACAAAATGTAAGGTTCAAGGAAAATGTTGTAACCTGATTATAGATGAAGTACAAAGAATTTGGTATCCACTGAAGTCATGAAAAAAATGAACATGACAAGGTTGATCTATCTGAACTCTTATCATGTTTCTTGGATGAACAAGGGACAACATGTGACTGTGATTGAACGATGTTTATTGAGTTTTCAAATAGGAAGTTTTCAAGAGCAGGTGTTATGTGATGTGATTGAGATGGATGCGTTTCACATACTATTGAGAAGACCATGGTTATTTTATCGACAAGTTCACCATGATGGTGTGGAAAACACATATGAGTTCAAGAAAGATGAAAAACAATATAAATTAACACCAATGTTGGAGGATGTGACAACAACAACTAGAATTTGTGTTGATATAAACACAAGTAACAATAGAATAATGCTATGTTCCGCTAAGGAATATTTACAGGAAGAAAGAAAATCAACATTTTGTTTAGTAGTGATTCCAAAAGAAGTGAAAAGTGTAGAAGAGACACATGTTGTATCTACATAAATAAATTTGTTGCTAGATGAATTTAAGGAGATTATTGCTAATGATCTGCAAAAAGGATTGCCTCCATTGAGAATTATTTCTCATCAAATTGATTTAATGTTTGTATCGAGTTTACCTAATAAAGCACCTTACATAATGACTCTTGCAGAGAGTGAAGAAGTGAATCAACAAGTGCAGGAATTGCTTGATCGAGGGTTGATTCGTGAGGGTTTGAGTCCTTGTGAAGTGCCAACAGTATTGACACCAAATAAAACATAGGAGTGGAGAATGTGTATTGACTCGCGTGCTATTAAAAAACATCACTATCAAGTATATATTTCCAATGTCAAGAATGGATGATCTAATGCACTGTTTGAGTGGTTCATAATATTTTTCAATAATTTATTTGAAGAGTGGTTATCACTAGATTTGAATCAAAGAAGGTGACGAATGGAAGAAAACATTCAAGACAAAAGATGGATTGTTTGAATGGTTAATAATTCCATCCAGGTTAACTAATGCATCCAACACGTTCATGAGATTTATGAACGAAGTCTTGAAGCCATTTTTGGGTAAGTTCGTGGTTGTATATTTGGATGATATGCTAATTTTTAGCAGGAGAAAAACAAAGCATGTTGAGAATGTGAGAACAATGTTACAACGCTTGAAAGAAGAGAAACTATTGATAAACATGAAGAAGTGTATATTCATGCCGCAAGAGTTAGTGTACTTTGGTTTTTTGGTTTAAAGGGAAGGACTGAAAATGGATCCTGAGAAAGTGAAGGCTATCCTTGAATGGAAAACACCAAGATGAACATTCGATGTGAGGACCTTCCATGGATTGACAGGATTCTACCGAAAATTCATCAGGAATTTTAGCCAAATATGTGCGCCTCTTACAGAATGTATGAAGAAGGGAGTGCTTCATTGGACTGCAACAACATATAAGTCATTGGAATAATTGAAGAAGAGAGTAACACCACAACGAGTATTAGCATTACTAGATTTTAATAAAGTGTTTCAGGTTGATTACGACGCTAGTGGAACAAAAATTGGAGCAATGATAAGTCAAGAGGGCAGACCCATTGCATTTTTCAACAAGAATTTGAACAAGCCCACAAATAATTAATTTGTTTATGATCAATAATTTTATGTTGTTGTGAAAGATTTGAGGAAATGGAGACATTATCTACTGTCGAAGGAGTTTGTCTTGTTCAGAGATCAGACAACTCTACAGTACATTAACAACCAAGGTAAGTTAAATAAAAAGAATACTAAATGGATAGAATTCTTGCAAAGTTATTCTTTTGTGATGAAACACAGGTCTGAGAAGTCAAATAAGGTGGATGATGCACTAATTCGAAGGATACGGTTACTCATTACCATGTCGGTAGAAGTGATAATCCTGAAATGTCTAAAGACATTGTATGAAGAATATGCAGATTTGCTTGGAAGGTGTGTAAGGAGCCTTGGATTTTAGACAGAATCCCGTATCTGGACTACCATATCCAAGAGGATTTTTTGTTTAAAAACCAACAGTTGTGTATTCCCAGAAGTTCCATATGGCCAAATCTCATTGAAGAATTGCATAGTGGTGGTTAAGGAGGACATTTTGGCATTGATAAAACCATAATCTTGGTGAAGGAGAGGTACTTTTGGCCCAAATTTAAAAAGAATGTTTGAAATTTGGTGGAAGGTTGCATGATCTATCAACTATCCAAAGGAAAAATTCATAACACGAGACTCTATACTCCATTTCTAGTACCCAAAGGACCTTGGGAGGATATCAATATGGATTTTGTCTTAGGATTTCTGATGACTTGAAGAAAGCATGATTCAACAATGGTTGTTGTTGATATGTTTTTGAAAATGACACACTTCATAGCATGTAAAAAGACTAGTTGTGCTAGTGAGGTAACTTCATTGTTTTTCCAAGAGGTGGTTAGATTGCATGGACTTCTACAAAGTATTACTTCAAATCGTGATACCAAATTTCTTGGGAATTTTTTGAGGACACTCTGTAAAATGTTAGGCTCAATTTTTTTGTACAGTTCGACATATCATCCTCAAACGGATGGTCAGACAAAAGTAGTGAAAATGAGTCTAGGAAATTTGTTGAGAAGTTTAAGTGGAGAGAATCCTAGTCAATGGGATTTGGCATTAGCCCAAGATGAATTCACATATAATTATTTGGTGAACAGGTCTACAGGAAAGAGTCCATTTTATATTCTTTATAGACGATCAACAAAAAGTGTGGTATATTTGGTTGCATTTATGGATTTGTACGACAAGAAGAGTGCTGATGCGAATGATTTTGTGGACAATATGCATGAATTACAAGAACGAGTAAAGAATGAATTTCAAAACAACAATGACAATTATAAACAAAGAGAAAATAAACATAGGAGACAAAAGGTATTCCAAGAGGGTGAGTTGGTCATGGATCACTTGAGGAAGGAGTGATTTCCTCAAGGAACATATAATAAACTCAAATACAAGAAGATAGGTCCATGCTCAATTTTGAAAAAGATTTCTGATAAACTTATCGAATGGAACTTCCAGAGAAGTTTGACATATCTCCTACATTCAATGTTGCTGAACTCTATGAGTTTCATGAAGGGGACATAAGAGCAGACAAAGGTACCCTCATCGAATGGGAACAAAACCTACCAATTAAGACAGAGGAGCCAATTGAATAAATTATTGCTACAAGAGTTGGTAAGAAGACTCGCCCGAAGGAGTACATGGAATATTTGATCAAGTGGAAGAATAGAGGGACATAGGATGCATCATGGGTGAATGAATATCAATTAGCATGTGTGCATAACTATTCACCTCAACAATGATTTTCACATGATATGGAGCTCATGTTTTTCTTACCAAGGGTGTTTGATGCAGGAGCATCCTTGGGCTTGGGCAATCTGCATCACCCAAAAAAAAATATTTCCGTTCTGCAAATAGGAAATAAGTCGAATAAGGACTGTGTTAGTGGTCCTTTTTTATTTAGTAAGTTTGTTGTAAATTTGAACTTCTGATTACTCCTACAACTACTCTTGATATACTAAAACTTGTGCTGAAACTCATGTTAAAACACATGCTAAAACTCGTGCTGAAACTGTGATGTATAGTGAAATGTTACAAGTGTCATGTTGAAACTCGTGCTGAAACTACCATGTATAGAGAAATTTTACAAGTTTCATGCTAAAACTCATGCTGAAACTCGTTCTGAAACTTGTGTTGAAACTCATGCTGAAACTCCTGCGTATAGTGAAATTTTACAAGTGTCACGATATTTCTTCATTTGCAACATTGTGGCCACACACATTTGAGTTTTCCACATTGGTATGCATTCATAACAAGTTGTAGCTACTGTTAGGTAAAATAAATTGTGGCTAAAGGACAAAG
>JASDQU010500351.1:136468-147989 GCA_032191745.1 Picea mariana
ACGAATCGAGGTATAAAATACACTCTTTGGGATTTCGGAGAACCAAAATCTTTACTTCGGGTGAGGATGGGGTAGACAGAAAAGTAACGATAGTGGGTATATAAGAGGATATTTTATTCAGTCTGTTTGGATAATCAGAAGGATCAATATCAATCTTTATTTCAAGTGCAATTACCTCTAGATTCCTATAGCTAACATTAGAGTCATTAGAGTCTAAGCTCATCTCTGTCATTGTATTTTGTATTCACACACAACGCCGAAGTTAATTAATATCAAGTTTTAGGTATTGACAAAGTTTATGTCTTATTTCTGAGTTTATGTGCTAAGCATAGCACTGTGTTATTCCGCATTCATAAATCATTTCATTAAGTGTGTGTATTCATTGCACGTAGTGAAATGAAAAATCTATATACTTCTCAATGGTCTTGAGAATTCTGTGCGTAGCCTATTTGGTGTGCAGTATTTGAAACTGCATTGGGCAGAGTACACTAACGGATCTCAACCTTCAAGAACAACATGCATATCTTCCATTAATAACTTCAGTTATAATTATCCAAATCAGGAATACTTATAGTTAGACCAYTCATTTAAACAGAGAACAAACACAGATAAAAATAGAACAACATAGAAGCACATAAATCAAATTGTCACTTGGAACCATTATGATACAAGTAGCATAAGTGAGTGAAATTTATCCAAACATTTAAAATAACTGAGTCCAATTGTCATCCAAAGCACAATTAAAGTAACATGTATGAGGGAATTTATAATAATGCCCACGCCATTTGAGAGACGAGTATAGGGGATAATTATGTTTTGACAAGGACAAAATCTTGGTAGAAAAGATTGACTATTGACAGGAGCAAGGCATCAATTGTGCTCTAATGCAGTGGTCATGTTGACAGTTCTGCTGCGTGGGGAATAGAGTAAGGTGCCCTGGAGTAGTCTGGGACAACAGGGTTTTCTGCTGCCCGGGGACTGGAATAGGGTGTCCTGGAGAAGTCTAAGGTGCCGTGGAGAAGTCTGGGACAACAAGGTTTTCTGCCGCGCAGGGATTGGAATAGGGTGCCCTGCAGAAGTCTAGGACAGGAGGGTAGTCTGAGATCTCAGCTCATAACAGGGGAGCAACAGGGGATGCAGTTGCAGCAGCATGAGGGAAGTCACAGTAGTGGAGGGAAAGGCCGAGAGTTTAAACCTATTAGGGACGGTGGCGCGTGCATTAATTTGAGCCGTAGTCTAAACGTTTTAAGGTTTTGATTTTTTTTTTTTTTTTCATATTTGATGGTATTACCTGAGATGGGATGAGTACGACGATCGAAAAGTAAAAAATGTAGAATAAATAGGTATTGATTTTCTCTAGTTTAATTAGTATTTTATTAAAATAATTACGCCGAAAGGCGTACACCTATTGATAATGGGCAGATTTAATACGGATTTAGTGCTTAATAAGTTTTTTATGGACAGGATTAAATATCGCTGCAATATTTTTAGTAGTCACACAAAATAAATGGCAGTGATTTCAATCATTAACTTTCTAGCTATTATAAGGACATCCGTTTATGTGTTTACTTTTTTACATTTACCTAATCATATTTAAAAATTACTTTGATAGCTAACTGATTGCCGCGTAAGTGATTAACATAAATTAAAATATTAACACAAAATAAATGAAGCTCAACGGTTTATGTGAAAATATGACTGTTAATTATTACTGAGATTCATTAATAAAATTAATTCGACAAATCAAATTATTTACTACATCATTTGCTCCATAGTTTTCACAACGTACATTATTTACTCCGCCATGGATTTTCCTCGACCTAAGTTTTTACTGTGTCAATTAGGATTATTTTTTAACTATTTACTGCGCCATAGATTTTTCTCGACCTGACGTTTTTACTGTGTCAATTAAGGTTTTTTTTAACTAGGTTTTGTTTAATTAAGCGGGAAATATTTACTGCGCAGAGATTATCAGCCGATTTTTTTTGGCCTGCAAGTTAGCTGCTGTGCTAGTGTTTAACTAATGCAATTTGAGTTTTAGTGTTCCATTTGCCATAGTGTAAATATTCTATCAAACAATTTTTTAGGTGATTTTTCTGACCATTCTTACATTTAAGTAAATATTTTTGTATAATTTAAATGTTTGAGGGTTTTTTTAGTTTGCTTAATTCATTTGAGTATTTAGAATAGATTTTAAATAATAAAAATTAATGATTTTAGGCAGCTTTATATTGTCAAATTAAAAAAAAAAACATTTAGTAAAACAATAAAAAGACTATTTTATTTTAAATAAATTAATCAATAAAATAATTAATTAATTAATTAGTGAAATTATAAAATTTAATTAATTAAAAATATTTTAATAGAAAAATTTACATTCTTGGTGGATAAAAATTACTCTAAATAAATTTGATCAAGAAATGAGTTAAAATGGGGACTTCTTTGAGTCAAATTGGATTAGAGTGAACGTTGTGTTTGATTATGTTGTTTAATATCTGTAATCCTTGGGATTTAGATGTTAAAAATTATATTTGAAATCAAAGGCTTCAAGGAATAATAAAAAAGCAGTCCTAGCCTTGATTATCAGCTCCACCAGAAAAGCTTGGCGACTGCGATTGCTCTGATCGTTGATGATGTAATCCTTCAACAAATACTTCCGACCGAGAAGAAGTTGAAGTGGGAATTAGTCCATAAAGAGGCTGACCAACATTACTACCATATCCTCCCACTACTTGTTCCCTGCCATTACCCCCCAACATCTGGAGCCAGCCCCCCATAAGCATCCATTCTCAAAGATGTCAATGTGGGCACTTGCATTCGGCTAGGGTTCTGGTTGTTACGAAGCACAGAGATAGCCGAGCTGCTAAAACAGTTACCGGGAACGTCGTCTACGTGTTTCCTCGCCCCCTCCCGCACTATCTCTATCAGTTCTTCGCGGGTGAACGGCTCCAAAATCTTCGGAGTATTATCCTCTGTCACCTCTTCTGCCTTTCTCTTGTTCGACCACGATTCCATTTCTTCCTATTTTTTTCTTTTGTTTCTCTCCCTCTTCCTCTCTGTAACGGATAACTTGCTTTGTTTCTCTCCCTCTTCCTCTCTGTAACGGATAACTTGTTTCCCTCTTCCTCTCTTTGTAACGGATAGTTTGTCCACACTATGTAACGGATAGTTTGTTCCCTTTTCCTCTCTGTGTAACGGATAGCTTTTATATGCAACGATGGTTTGGTGAAAAGACGTGCCGTTAAAAAGTCTGATTATTGGATTTTAATACTTTTCTTTAAAGGCTTGTTTCCTTTGAACGCAATTAAAAGCGAAACAAACAAACATGGTCGTAAAATATCAATTTTTTTTTAATAAATGTTAATATTATTATAATAAAATGTTAATACGTGTAATTGAGGGAAAAAACTAACAAATTAATTGAAAGAATAGTTTATGAATTGAAGATTATAATGACATTTGTATGTTTTATTTTGAAAATTTTAAAATTATAAATAACTTTTTCATAAATATTTTTTAATACATCTTTTATTTAAAATCTTAATTTTTCTCCAAAATGTTTTAATGCATGATTTATTCTTCTTGTAGTATCTTAATTTTATTTTATTCACTAATTTTTTATCACATCACATATTCTCCTTAAATTTACAAGTGATACTATTTGTAATATTATTGATATTTTGCATGATGTATTCTTCTTGTATTTCCTAATGATTTCGGCTTGGTGGTTTTGGCTAGATTGTGAAACATTTTTTAGGAGCCTCTTGCAATCCATGTTTTTATATTGTTCTTTTAGGTTAGGTATCTAATCATAGCAATGCTATCAATGGGGTAAACACTTGCTTCTATGAAGAGGATAGGATAGGGTGTATTTCCCTTAACTTTGAGATTATAAGTTATAGATTTGTTTTGGATCTGTTCTATCTTTCTATAGGATTCTCTAGATATACTACAACCACAAACTTAACATCCATATAAGATGACTCGAGTAACGAGAGTGTGAAAGAGGATTTTTTTTTTATCCCAAAGCCAAAGTTGTGCTGATGTACAATTGTTTTCGAGTCCATAATAAGCTTTCCATCCTCCATTTATCCTTTTCTCAACGCTATAGTTCCGATTGAGCTTGTGGTGGATATCGACTCTAAGATACTTGTATGAAGGCACTTGGTCGAAGCTATTGTTTTCATAAACAAAAGTATCGTAGGTGATCCTTTTGGACTTGATTATGACAACCTTTGTTTTGTCAGTATTCATAGTCATGCCCATGCTATAGAAGAAGTATTTGAGGGTTATTATTTTCTTACCTAGGTCACAGGGACTCTTCATTATAAAAAAAATATCATTAACATAAGAAGGGGGGTGATGAATATACTAACAAGAGTCGGCCCAACACAACGTGTGTCCTCCAAATAATCTTCTAACTTATCAATATAGATGCTGAAAAGGGTAGGGGATAGGGGAAAACCTTACTTGACTCCTATATTACAATTGATTTCTTCCGACTAGCCCTTACTGTTCCTAAACTTGGAAATGACTTTCTCATATAGCCTTACTGCAACAACTCTTAGCTCGAAAGAGAATTTAAGCTCTTCTAACTTATTCCAGAGGTTAGTCTTGGGCATAGTGTCAAAAGATTTTCTAAAATCAATGAAACAACAAAGGAGATTCGTTTTATCATTACCTCTGCAATGATCCTAAATGTAACAAGGTGGTCCAAAGTGGAATGGTACTCTGTAAACCTAACCTAGCCTCTAGCTATTTTTCCATGTCTTTCTAGCCATGTGCCAATATTCTTTTCCAAAATACTTCCATACAACTTAGTTAAAATGGGGCTAATCATAATGGCCCTATAATTATAGGGATTCATCTTATCCCCACTTTTAAAAATAGGTACAATGAGGCTTTAAGTCTAAGGTTTTGGGAAGCCTTTCTAGATAGCTAAATTGAAGAGCTTATGTATGTGAGAGATGAGGATAGGCCCTCCAATTTTTAATATTTTAGCTTGGTAACCTTCGATGTCCTTAGCTTTTCCTTTTGAGATCCACTTAACCCGAGACTTAATGTCTTCTATAGAAAAACAATTCATCCTTTGTAGAGATGTTTGACATGCTATCCATGACGTTAGGGGATTCATACATATTTTTGAGGTAGAAATTTCAGTCCTTTAAGGGAATCTTATTATTTTCTTTAGTTTTATGAGTTAGAATTTGCCTCGATAATTTCTTAGGATCAATCTTAAATAGGTGAAAAATCTTCTCTTGCTTTCTATGCATATAGTCTTTTTTTTTTCTTTTCGTTTAATGAAGGTTTTGTATCTATTTATCTTATCATATTTTAAGGATTCTTTGGAAGCATCCCTAATGGATTTTCTAGCAATTTTACATTCATTATCGTACCAAGGGTTATTTGCAAGTTATTTTTCATTTTATGTAGCACCTCAATAGAAAAATTGTTAATTGAAGTAGAGAGGGTTGATGTAAAATTTTGATAGTGAGCTTCAATATTGTTTTGATAAAATATGAGTTTTAAATCATTGCTTAAGTATTTTAAGAAGAGGTCGACGTTTGTTTTTTGTCAAAAAGTAAGTGCATTTGGTTGTGAGACCGCTCCTCTACAGAGCTTATGTGCATGACAAAGTTAAGTGTTAGGGTTAGAGGTCTATGATCATAGTCAAGTTCGTGGTCATCTAAAAGGTCAAATTCTACTACTTGGTTGTATACGGGGATATATGATATTAAATAATCAACAAAATTGTTGCGCAACCCATGTATGCAAGTCATCGTGTTAAAATTTGGCCACATCTTTAGACCATTGAAAATTATTAAATCTTGAGAACTAGAGAGCTTGATTAACTTAGTACCATATATATATATATATATATATATATATATATCAATTATGATTTGCCTATGCACATGATCTATTTCCCTGAACGTGCACATGAGTTCCAACCTCAAAATCTACTCTCCTGTGCACCCAAACATTCAATTCTCTTCTTGAAGACTCATAACCAATATCATAAGGTTAATTTAACATACACGAATATCATCAATTGCCATACTCATGCACAACTACAATAATGATTATCAACACCACACTTACATGTGCAAGCAACATTAAACAAAATAACAACAATTACTTATATGTGACAACATACAAGAATTAACCCATATCAAATGTAAATAAATAATCACATAGTAAACAAGACAACACATAAAGAACACTTATATTTTGTAATGACCCTGCTTAAATAGATGTATAGGATTATTAATTATAATTAATTTAATAATCTAACTGTCCTAAAAAGTTAGCTAAACAATAATTATTTCTTAAATAATATTAACTAATTAATTATTATTAATTACTTGTTCATGTATGTCAAGGACTAATTAATTCTTAATTGACTCATTAATTAATTGAGTAAAGAATTAAAGGGGTTAATAAGCTTAATTTGTTAAAGACTTACGTATACGGGAGGGGATAGGACATTAAACATAAGGATAAGATATTAATAAGGGGGTAAGATAAGATAATAAATACAAGGGGATAAGATAATAAATAAATGGATAAGGAAATAAATGAGAGGGAGAGTCAGTGAAGGGGGAATAGGACGGGGAGAGTCTTACGGTGGAAGGCATTCTTTTGGGGGAGGAAGCATTTTGGAGGGGGATGAGAGTACTGGTTTCTTGGCTTGGATTTTCTGGTTCTGTGGTAGAGTTCATCAATCTTTGAGTATCAATGCAGGGGGCACCGGGTTGCTAGGGGTTTTGGGCACGGGGGCCAGGATTCCTTTCGCTTTCCTGGAGCTAGGGAGCCAGATAGGCTGCTCCTAGCTGGCTGGGAGGATAGTCGGTTTGGACAGAGTTAGTCCACGGCTTCAAGCTAGGCAAGGCAGCAACAGGAAGGTCAACAAGACAAGCGGAAAGTAGAGGGTTAGCATCAGACCAAGGTATTTTAAATTACGTATTTGTTTTATTCTATTATGAAATTATTATGGTAAAATTGTTTATTTATGTCATGAAATTATTATTCGTTGATAAATTTATATGCGTATGTGCTGAATTTATAAGAAATTACTTAGTTTCTGAAATCAAGTAGAAGTTACTGTTTCAGTTTATGGAATTAATGTATGTTAAATTATTACGGTTACTACACATGGTATCAGAGCCCTGGTTCAAAGTTTGGAGCCAAGGGCCTACCTACCCACCCAGAATTTAAACACTTCTGTTTAGTTATGGTGAAACAACTAGAAACCCTTTAATTATATAAATCTGGTCTAAGCTCTGCTCCAAGCTCCAGCCACAGCTAACCTGCAAGCCAAGCAATGAAATTTTAACACAAATATAAAAATAAATGACATACATATTGAAAATGTAAAGGAAGCAGAGGCCTTATAATTGCCAGTAGAGATTTTGGGTGCACTGGTATGATCCGCACCAGTTTTGTTAATTTGTTCCATGAGTATGGATGAATTTGTGTAGGGTTACTTCAATCCTGCAAAATCACATGTCAATACATGATAAAGGCACATAAATGCACAAAAAAGAGGGGTGATAGATCTGTATATTATGTAGCTAAAAGTAAATACTATCCATAGTTAAGGTGGACTAAACACCGATGTGCTAACCACGGTGTGTTTTCGTATATAAAATTTGTGATGGGCTTTGGGCAACCATTTTGGCAGCAAAGTAGAGGTAGCCCAGAATGTTCTCCGATTCCTAGTCCAAGAATGACAAGTGGTCCAAGCTCAAGAGTTCAAAGTGGGGCAGTTACACCTTTGCATCCTCGAGCTAGTGGAACAACTCCCGGATCTCCAACTAGCTGGCCATAAGAGAGGAAGCACCCCTGTCACCGCTTGCCTCGACCACCATTGTCTATTTCTAATTCATTACCTTATGCTATGACCTGTTCAACATCTACGACATCATCTGCAGTACCCTGGAGTCCTGGCAGTGCAGACAATCCTCCAAGTCCTGGATCTTGTTGGAAGAAGGGAAAATTGCTAGGAAGGGGGACATTTGGACATGTTTACGCTGGTCTGAACAGTGAAAGTGGAAAAATATGTGCGATGAAGGAAGTTACACTATTTGCTGATGATCCAAAGTCTAAGGAAAGTGTAAAGAAGTTAGCACAGGAAATAGCCTTGCTTAGTAATCTCAGGCATAAAAACATAGTGCGGTACTATGGGAGTGGAACGGTCGATGATAAACTCATAAGCGAGCCTTTCTTTGCAGCACGCGGCCTGCATAACGCGTCCAATACCAGATATCAAATCACACACAATGCACATCCCTAAATAAGGTATTTGATTACAGAAATCATTGGGCATAATCATCTATAATGGACTTGAATAACTTAAGATGAGTCAGGGTTTTGATAGGATCAAATGTATTAGCATGGTCCCAAACATGCATTCAGTCATTTAGGGTAATTCTTAATGGGATGTACTTTTACAGTGTAATCGTGACAATGCAAAAATCTTGCAAATGAAAATGTAGCCTAAGGACCGTACAACCGCCTTGTGTTGGTTCGTTTCAGCAAACCACGGAACAATAAACCCTTCTACTGTTTTATTTTCTCTCAGAAACACAGACCCCAAATCCAACTCTTCAAAATATGTAGCGACGCTCCACACAAAGGAAATACAAGCGTTACCATTCAATTACAGGCCAGGAAATACAAGATAATGAAGCAAAGAGAAAACAAAAATGAATGTATGTACAACTCACATTAATTTTCCGGTTAAAAATATATATATATATATATATATATATACACACACACACACACACACTAAGAAACTGATTTGGGCAGCAGCTCGCCGGACTCGAACAACTCGCCTCTAATCTCCACATTCCTGAAAACCACTCCTCGACACCTTCCTTGATGCTGAAGACGTCGCAGGTTCGAGACGCGGGACCAAGAAGAGGTGGGTTTTTTTTCTGGAACAGACGGTACTTTGCTATGTGAGGATTTGGAGCAGCAAAAACATGAAGAAAACGAAGAAGTATTATTATTATCAAAAGGGGCAACCTCTCTTTGTTATTGATTACGTTTCAGTGCGGGGGCATTAGAGGCGTAAGCAAATCTTAACAACACAAAGCCAGCGCACAAGCCAGTGGCCAAACGCACCACCCAGACTACCTCCCACCTGGCTGCGTACTTGTTTATCAAGAGACAAATATGCGTAAGCTTCTGGAAAATAATAGTAATCCATGTCTACTTCAACAAAGTTAACCACAACTTCTTCCACCGCCACTTACCAACCCTTAAACAATCTTGAAAGGAAGTTGAATTCTAAACTCAGCATCACCATAGAGAGAAACAATATATATATATAGTGGGATCCCACACATAAGTCACGCCGAGGAGCCCCGAGCTGCACAACAAAAAGATTTTTTTTTACTAATAAATAATATATATATATATATATATATGCAAGACAAATGCCCAAGCGCCTCAGCCACAGAGCTACTAAACTCAACATACCAACCAACACTCAGCGCAAATTAAGTGGAGGGTAGCCCATGAGGAGCATTGTGTTTACACCGTGCCTCAGCCACACAACTATCAAACTCAACATACAACCCAAGCACAAGCGCCGAAAAAAAGTGCACAAATCATTCACCAAACAACAATACAAGCCAGCAACCAACTCTAGAAACCAAATGCCTGACAAACGAGGAGGAGAAGCCATGAGAAGAGGCCATGGCGGCCGACTGGGTAACTAGAGACCTCGCAAGAGGAAACAATCGGGAAAAGAGGAATTAGGGTTATGATGAAAAAGGTTAGGGTTAAGATAGGGGGGGAGGTGGGGCACGCTGGAGGAAGCAAGGCGGGCACGTGGAATCCATGCGTGCCCGCACTTGTTTTTAAATTATTTTGAATTTCTTCTATTATTTATTTAAAAAAAAAATCTTTTATAAATTGTGTGCGTGTTCGTTTAATTTTTTTATTATTATTTTAGTGTGAAGATAATTAACTTTAAATTAATTTAAAGATAATTTAGGTTAATTTAATTTAATTAAATTAATTTAAAGTTTTTTTTTTTTTTTAAATAAAAAAGGGCAGGCCCTGCTATAATATATTAACCAAAAACTGTAACAGAATATACATGATCAAGAGTTTTGTCGTTCAGAATGCTGCCGGAAAAGACCGGAAACCAGCATTTTTTCATGTCCAAAACAACCATATTCTATTGGCACCTGTCCTGCCCGAAGGAAACCAAGACAGGTGCCACAAGTCTAAGTAAAAACAGTAGCAAAAAGCTAAAGACATAAAACATGAAAATCCTAGGTTGTTGGTGACCTGGCTTCTTCGTCGGCTTTCCAAGTGGCGCCTGTCGGGATAGCGAATGGCTGTGCGCAGAGTGGACATTTGCGTCGATCAGGAGCGTCCAAGTAGGCATCGAAGAGCACGTCTAGGCGCTGTCCCATTACAAGAGCCCAGTGCTCCAGGTCGGCCATGTGGCCTCGGAGCTCAAACACCAAGGACAGGTGTTCTTCGCTACCGAGAAAGCCATGCATGTCACCACGAACATCGGGCATCCTGTCACCCTGCCCCCCCATCCTTTCATCTGCTTGCTGCTCGTCGCCCTGCACTTCACCAGTTGCCATCGAAAGCACCATTTCCTGCTCGGGAAGTTCTTCCTCAATTATGCACCCAGGAGCCTCGTCGTCCAAATTAAGCATGTGAAATCCATCCCCTCGGCGAGGCTCTGTCCGTTTGTCGCTCGGCATAGCCATGGCAGTCAAATCCGCAAGCGTCAAGTCTTCCTCGACAATACATGCCAGGTAGAAATGCTCGGTACTCTCCGCCATTTTGACAGTGTCCAAGCTGCTGCAACCCAATTGCTCCTCAGCAATGGTAGAAAGCAGAGCTTTTTCCTCGGCGCGAGCTCGCTGTGTTAGAATTGAGGTGGCCAAAACCAGAGCTCTCTCTATCTTCCCCCTGCGCTTGCGCTGCTCCTTATGAGCATACCAAGCGGAACCCCGTCGAGGCACACCCCGTGTTCTTGGCATGCTGCCAGGCACTCTTCCAGCGATACACACAGACTGATACCCGTGTGATTGCCAACTGAAATTCTCCAACTGAAATTCTCCAGTGTGATTGCCAACTGAAATTCTCCACCATAGGGTGTTGCGCCAAGGCTCCAGGAGCTCTGAGCCGCACCACCTTCTCCAGACACAGAGCAAATCCAGGATCGAAGCGAAAAAATCCCAATGATCCGATCGAATACCCCCATACCCGCCTTTAGTTTTGCACCCACCGAGCTCGTAAATGCTCGCTTGCTCGAGGCGTCCTCCCATGGCAGCGCGATTATGGTAAGCCTGCATCCGTAATGCAGGCATTAAGGGGAGGGCTATCCTCATTTAAACCCCGACTTAAATCACAGCCAGGTGGCCCTCGTTCTCCAGCTGTCACCCTATACGGGGCTTGAAAGTCTCTGCTGGCTAGGTCTCTGCACTGGTGATAGAGCTCAGTCTCTGCAGATGAATTGGCTTGCCAATGGATAAGATCA
>JASDQU010500351.1:152075-170998 GCA_032191745.1 Picea mariana
CGGAGTCCGGATCTATCGTTTGTCGCGATATCGCTGTATGAGGGGGGTTTCCCCCCCCCTTCCGTGCTCATCGCTAGCGGAGCAGGGATCACGTGACTGTCTGAACTGAGGAGCTAAAAAGGAGGAGACAGGGTCAAAACACCAGAGCTTGCATCAGGCGGCTACAGCGGAATGTTGCAGTCACGCGTTAGGGTTCCACCGAAGTTTTCAACTCCTTCAGAAGTCGATTTGACATACAACAACCTTAGATAGCTTCAAATATTAAGAATAAAGAGTTTGTTCGAGATTGGAATCAACTTAAAAAGGTTTAGAATTTCATAATGTTTCAAGAACATTCAAATGTTTAGTACAAAGAAAGAGTTTTTTTATTGGCAAAAGGAAAAGATAAAGACATGAAATGTTCTCAAAGGAATATTCTAAAAATTGGAGGATGTTATGCACCTAGTTATGTGGTATTGAGAAGAAATAAGAATATAATGGAAATTACCAATAGAACAACATAATGTAGAGAATAACACACCAAAATGATACCTTTATTGAAATGAGAGTTTGATGTTTACTTGCCTCTTCGAGGAGGAAACCTCCAGTAGAGCAACGCTTTATTACAATAATTATCAAGACAATACTTTCTCATGCATGCTACTCTTATTTATACTAATTATATCTTCTAAAGAACATTTTGGAGGAAGATATTTCTAGAAGCGGAAGCTTCTATTAGGTCTTCTTACATTGACTTGTTCATATTTGTTAAATAGGCCTTTTTAACTAATGTCAGACTTTATTACATGGAAAATATATTATTCTATCTATGTGAGGGGTTAGGGAGGTTAGGTCCATAACATGCCCTCCCCCTTAAAACAAGTCTTGTTCTTAAGGATTAAGATGAGGAAATTTCTGTAGAATAGTAGTCAGATCCCAGGTTGCATCTTCTGGTGGAGTATCCTTCCATTGAACTAAAAATTCCTAGATGATGTGCTGACAGAGACGACACTCTCGCTGGTCCAATACGGCTTATGGCCGCAGTAAAATGGAACCTTCTTCATCCAACTTTGGTAGAATGGTTTGAGCATGGCACTTGGTGCCACTCACTTTCTTCAGGAAGGAGACATGAAAAATAGGATGTAGCTTGGAGATGTTGGGAAAGGCTAATTAATAGGTCAGTGGGCCCACACATTTGAGAATAGTATAACGACAATAAAATTTGGGGGCTAGTATCTGACACTGTAGAGATTTGAGAGAAATCTTCTTGTATGGTTGTAAATAGAGAAAAACTTGGTCCCTTTCAGCAAATTGACATTTAGAACGACCCTGATTTGCTTGTTTCTTCATGCGGTTCTGAGCCATGAACAAATTTTCTTTGAGAGTACAGAGAATGGTCATGTCGGCTATAAGATTGTTGTCAACCTCCTGAACCTTGGAGACGCCTAACATGTATGGGAGAACCGATGGTGGATTTTGTCCATAGACTGCTTCAAAGGGAGTCATGCGAGTGACTATATAATAATAGGTGTTGTACCACCATTCAACTAAGGCTAACCACTGAACCCACTAATTTTGTTGGTCGGACGCAAAACACCTCAAATATGTTTCCAAAAAATTGTTGACCACTTCTATTTGGCCATTCGTTTTGGGGTGATAGTCTGTACTAAGATGCAATTGGGTTCCCTGGAGCCTGAATAATTATTTCCAAAAATTGTTGGTAAAAGTTGGATCATGATAAAAAACAATAGAATGAGGCATTCCATAGAGTTTGAAGATATTATCCATACAAATTTGAGCCACTGTAGATGTTGTGAACGAGTGTTGAAGAGTGCATATATGAGCATATTTGGAGAGACTATCCACTACCACCATGATGAATGACTTATTTCCTAATTTGGGTAATCCCACAATGAAATCCATAGAAATATCCATCCAAAAAGTAGGTGGAATCGAAAGCGATTGGAGTATGCCAGGAGTTTTTATAGTCTCTCCCTTATTGCATTGACATATATCACATTCTTCCACAAAGGTGCATACCTCATGTTTCATACTTTCCCAGAAGAAAGAGCATTTGACTCATTCATAAGTGTTGGTAAAAATTGAGTGCTCGACAATAGAAGAAGCATGAAACTCAAAGAGAACCTTGGATTTAAGGGTCGACTATTTTCTTAAATATAGGTGATCTTTATAGAGAAAATCTTCATTGTGCCAAGAGTACCGTGTAGCAACTTGGGGATCCTATTGCAATTTTTGGATGAGGCTAGAGATTTTTGGTCCTTGTAACCATTCCTACTGAATAGCCTAAATCCAGTTGGTGAGAATGAATGAGAAGGAAAAGAGGGACCCTTCTTCTTCATATTTCCTGGAAAGATCATCAACGACCACATTTTCTTTTCCCTTTTTGTAAATGATCTCATAATCATATCCAAACAAATTGGTCACCCATTTATGAGTGCACATTTTTGCAACTCCCTCCACATTTCATGGAACTACCATTGGCAATCATGATTTGAAAATTTTTGACAGCACGGATATAGAAATTGACTGCCTGGGCAAGGTGATGATGAATGAAATTATGAGTGCTATAACTGTCAACTAGGATGATGAATTTCCTATTCTTAATGCAACCAATCAATTTGAGGGTTTGAGGAGAAGAAAAACTTGTGAGAGCATGTCAAGAAATTAGTGGTTCAACTTTAGGAAGATCAAAGGGAGACATAATATCATTGCTTGGGGGTAGTGTTGCTTCAGGTGAAACCTCAACATCTTCATCTGAAACATCCTTGGAAATAACTATAAAAGCTTTATGTTCTTTACACTTGTTCCCTAGAAAGTATTTATCATCACAATTATAAAAAAGACCCTTGAGTTGGCATTCATCCATTTCTTCCCATGTTAACTTTTGGACCTTGAGAGCAGTGGCCTAGGGAGCATGGGTGTTTGGTTTAGGGCGGGGGACAAAAGTGGGTTTTCTACTTTGGTCCAAGATGAGATATTGTGCCTCCTTGGCATGATCAGTGGATTCCAACCAAGTCTGAGGGCGAGCCATGATGACCTAGGCACAAATTTCATCCTTGAGGCCACTGATAAAACATTCCTTGAAAAAAGAATCTGTCATGCCCTATGTTCGGAAATCCAAGTGCTCAAATGAAAAAACAAAATATTCCATTATTCTAGACTATTTCAGCTTGGGATGATGTCCTAAAGGGTGGGTTTCATTGTCAAATAATTCATACAGTTGTGAAAAAAATGTGGCTAAGCAACATACCCTTGGCATTCATTGCGATGCCATTGCCACCATACCCTTGGAATTACATAATGAATTTTCATTAGCTCATCAATGATACCATGTAGGGAGAAATAGTGCTCCATCTGAGTAACTCAAGCTTGTGAATCCAATCCATCAAATTTATTGACCTCGACTCCGGGGAAATAGGGGGTCACGAGGTAGGGAGTTGGAATGAGAGTGTAGAGGATGGATGGAGTCAACACCTTCAATATAGAGAGGTGGGTCAGAGGAGGAAGGAACTTGGAATTTGTTCATGAATTGGTTGAGAGTGGAATGGAATTCAACAGTTTGGATACTGAGATGGTCTTGGATGTGGTCTATTTTTGCATGAATGATTAGAATGTCCATATTTACTTGGGCCTAAAGGAAAGTAAGGTGAGTACTCAGTTTTTGATTGGTTTTTTTTTGGTGGGTGGTAGCCACAAGGGAATGATGGGTGGGTCCATGAAAAATAAAGAACAGAAGTGATATATACCATGATGATTAGGGAAATAAGAGCAGACCAATGGGATAAGTGTGAAATAAGGGTGTTGGGAATGATATGGGTCCACGTGGTAAAAAACATTAAAAATTATAGACATATCACAATGATCAAGGAGAAAAGGGGAATCGAATGAGATAGATCTCAAAAAAGGGTGTGGGCAGGTAAAAAAAAATGTTCAAAATGATAGGTATCACAATGATCAAGGAAAAAGGGGGAATCTAATGTGATACGTCCCAAATAAGGATGTGGGAAGGTAAAAAAAACGATAGGTATCACAATGATCAGGGAGAAAAGGGGAATCCAATGAGATAGGTATCAAATAAGGGTGCTCAGTGGCCCCATACTCATGTGAAGTTATAGTATGATATTAATAATATTGCAATGTTGAAATGCCCAAATTATTAACAAGAAAAAATGTATAGTAATTTCGCAACTCAAATAAAAGAGGCAAGGTTGCACAACAATATATCTTGTATGTTCCTTTTTTGTTGTGTTTTGGTCCCAAGGGTTAGGGTTTTCAAGGAGACTACAGAAAAGAGTTTTCCTTTTTCTATAACTATCTGATATATGTGTGGGGTTGAACAACAGTACTCAGCACAATATCTTAGGGCACCAACTAAGGAGGCTGGACCATACCCTTAGCCATACTACCTGATTACCCAAGTACTAGAGAGTATCTTCTTGAGTGTTTTTCTCAGTGGAATTATAGCAGTCAAGCGGTCGATCAGTTGATATATGGATATTTTTAGGAAACCTAGAGGGGCTCTTGATATACCAAAGGTACCGGGAAGCACAAGTCGATATATAATTGTTGTATGATACACTACGAATCGAATGGGAACCAACAATGATTACAAGGGTGTCCAACAATGTGAGCTTAAAAACCTCTTGTATTTCATGCATGCATTCTTCCCTAACCGCATATTTATGTGTTGAATGAAAAATCATTGTATGCCATAACACATCTCTACCCTGGAAAAAAAAATTACCCACAATTCCTGCCAAGGAAATTGCTCTTATACCACTTGTTATGCACTTGGTTATGTGATATTAAGCGGAAACAAAAATATAATAGAAATTACCAAAAAAACAACATAATGTAAAGAATAACATTCCAAAATGATACCTTTATTGAAATGGGAGCAATGTTCACTTTCCTCTTTGAGGGTGAAACCTCCAACAGAGAAGCGCTCTATTACAATAATTCTCAAGACAATACTTTCTCATGCCTCTTACTCTTATTTATTTCTTTTTCGTAAGTAGGGTACTTATGGAAAACATCTAATAGTGTCTCACTATGATACACCAAGGGCTGGTCATGTTGAGTGAGAACGACGCCCATAGCATAGTCTGAAGCATCTGTATCAATCTCAAAGGGATGTTGCAGGTACGGTAATGAAAGTACTGGGGATGAGCACAAACATTGCTTCAAGTCATCGAAGGCTTGTTTTTGGGACAGGCCCCACACAAATTTTTCCTTACCGCCACCTCTGGTTAATTGGCTGAGATCCCATGCGATATGAGAGAATCCCAACACGAACCTGCGATAGAAATTAGCGAGGCCTAAGAAGCTTCGAAGCTCAGTGAGTGTGGTTGGGGCTGGCCAATCATAAATGACCTAGATCTTGGATGGATCCACATGCACACCATGTAGATCAATGATGTAGCCTAAGTAATGGACCTTTCCCATGCCGAAGGAGAATTTTTTCAAGTTTGCATATAGTTTGTGTTGTCACAGCGTGTGCAGAACCTACTAAATATGTTGCAAGTGTTCTGCCCAAGTCTTGTTGCAGATGAAAATGTCATCCAGATACAACACTACAAAAGTATTGGTGAAAGGTCACAGGATATCATCCATCATCCTCATAAAATTTGTTGGAGCATTTGTCAAACCAAATGGCATGACCAACCATTCAAAATGACCTTATTTTGGCTTTAAGGTAGTCTTCCATACATCTTTTTGTTCTATTGGGACCTAGTGATAGCCAGACTTCAGATCAATCTTACTGAAGTATTTGGCCCCTGTGAGATGATCAAGGAGTTTGTCAATTAATGGAATCGGGTATCGATTCCAGACTCTGATTTTATTCAAGGCCCGGTAATCAATGTAGAGTCACAAGGTCTTGTCTTTCTTCTACACCAGTACGATTGGGCTCCCACAAGGCGATGAGTTGGGATGGATGTGCCCCTTGTGGAGAAGTTATTGGATCTGCCTCTTGATCTCCTCGTTTTCTAACAGATAGAAGTGGTATATCGACCCATTGGGTAGCAGTGTGGCTGGAGTCAGATTGATGGGATGCTTGACCTGGCAGTGCAGAGGTACCCCGGTAGGAGAGGAGAAGATATATTAGTATTCTTCCATGACCTTATCAACTTGCTTCTATTATGTGGAGAGATTGCTCGCAGAGGCCCTGGATGTAGCTGCGATATTTCCCTTACTTTGAGAGAGAATCATGAAGAAGACAAATTTATTGGTTTAAGAGATGACCTTCCTACATTGCTTGGCAGAGACCAAGGAAATAACACTAGAAGGGACTGCCTCAGGTATCCTATACAATTTCCTGTTCAAAGTAATAATAACACTACGAGGCCTAGACTCATATAAAGAATGATATTTCCATAAATAAGGTTGGCCCAAAAGAACATTACAAACTTTGAGAGGAAAAACATCACAGAATACCTCATCTTTGAAGGGCTTGATGTCGTACAACGGTCGACACTGTTGGCTGACACGGAGATCGCTTCCTTGGTGGAGCCATCCAATGGTGTAGGGTTGCGGGTGCAGCGTTGTCGGTAGGGCCAACCGCATGACGACCTCTGCTGATATGAGGTTCTTCTGGATACCACTATCAAAGATGAAGTGTAGCGAGGTTCCTTTTTTTGAAATCTATGAATGGAAAAGGCACTCGCCTTCTTCTGGCTCGTCTGGTTCACCAGGATGGAGCTTGGTGGTATCAATAGTAACACTAGGTTATTCTTCAATGATCTGTCTTCCCTTTTTTGGTTCTGACTCAGAGTTAGAACCTGCATCTGATTCAGAGGCTTTCACTTTGGCCACCAGTGACTGCTTTGAGCGGAAATCAACAGTGTTATGCCAAGGGCTCTTATAGAAGTCGCACCACTTCCTGGTATCCTTCTTTGTCTTTCTGGTGTCCTTCTTTGTCTTTCTAGTGTCCTTCTTTGCTTGCGGCTTGGATTGGTTGTTTTGATATTGTCCATCTTTTCTTTGTCCTTTGTTCTATAGTTTGGGTCCGCCCTTTCTTGGTTTTTGTTGCGAGGGGTTCCCAGGCCCAAATTGTCTCTCTTTTTGTTTGAGATTCTGCTCGATTTTGATGGCATATCGATAGGTCACACCCAAGGATGAGATGTCCATAAATTCCATTTCGGACTGGATGTATCTATGCATAGCACTACAATACTTGAGCACCATATGTTGCTCTGAATCTTTGATACCCATCTTGGTGTGCAGGGTATGGAAGATATTTGTGAAATCTAGCACTGCTTGGTCTCTTTCTTGCCGCAGTGTGGTCCATTTGGTATACAAGTCATCATAAATTTTGGCAGGGTAGTATTTTTCCTTAATAGCATCCCTGAAGGATTCTTAGGTGGCCGCAACTGTAAATAATGAGGGTTCCTCTGTTTCCTTTTTCTCACAAAAATTTTCCCACCAATCTTTGACATGGGGAACGACTTTGAGAAGTGGAAAAGTATTTTTTTCTTTATTTGAAAAGTTATGGAGAGAAAAATACCCTTCTAGTAGATTCAACCACTTATCTACAACATCTGTGTCTATCTGACCTTCAAATAGAGGAATATCGAAGTTGATTTGTACCTTGAAGGGGGTGGTGCCTCTGCTCGAGAAAGATGTGTTGTCTGTTGGTAGCCTTCGAAGGATTTGTGCAAAACTATCCATCATCTTGTTCCTCTGTTGCATGAGGGATCCCTCAAGAAAAATTTTGTAAGGATCTCTTGTCCCATCATATTTATTTTCTCCTGCCATGAGAGGTCGTTTGGTCGTGCGAGATCTTTTTTCCTTAAGAGAAAAAATCTCAAGACCCAATTCTTTGTACCCTGACCTTGTTGGGGACATGCATTAAGATGACAAGGAAAAGACCGCTTTGATACCACTGATATGAATTTTATGAGCATAACTAAATGAATATAGATTATTAAAATATGTTTGACAAAGAACAACAGAGATACAGTCAAACTGATTTTCTATTCAATAAGGAAATAATTTGAAACTGTAAAATGCAACGGAAAACAAGCTTGCTGGAATGTTGGCAGCTTATCTCTGAGAAGAGATGTGATGGTTTTGCTCATTCGCAAGAATATCATTACAATGAGGCTCTGAAGGCCTTTTTACAATAAACAAGAATGTCAAAAAACCCTAGACATCCAAAAACCTAACCTTAGGAGATGAAGCGCCAAAAGTCACATGGGCCCCGTTTGGGTAAGTTAGTACATCAACTTCCCGGGGTCGTTACTTTTGCATACGATCTTCGTTTTAGGTGCACGATATCCCAATGGAAAGGTCTATCCGAGAACTACACATTTTTTTGTAATATATTATATGGAATTTCAGACTATGGCAAGCCCTAAAAATGTTGTTTAGGGCCACAAAATGGCCCCGCAAGTCAGGGACCCGAAAACTAGGAAAAAAAATTGCCAAACTAGAAAACTACCAAAATGAACCAGTTGGAATAGGTGGGAGGCCACCGAAATACATCTGGATCAAATGTATCTATCAGAATCAGAACCCAAAACTCAGAAGGAAAAAGGATCTAGCAATGTAAAACTTAATTGCAAAAGGAAATTCAACCAAATGGAACCAAACAAGAAACACTACTAGATCTGATCATATATGTTAGGTACACAACCCAACCCAATAGGTCACTAAAAAACAAGGAAATGCAAACACTAAACCTAATAAAATCACTCAAGGACACCACAAATCCAAACCTACGGTCTAAGGTGACCCAAAAGGGCTCAAATAGAGAGAGGATCTAGGGAAATAGATCAATTATAGACTCCTCAGGTCAGATGCACCCAGATCTGATCAAGAGAGATCAGAGAAAATTTCAAATTTCAATCCTACAAGGGAGGTTGTGAGTTATATGGCATGCAAAAGGTAACCATATGCAATAGGTCGTTATTCAGTAGTATTGCAACAAGTGACCTGTCGTTCTGTTTTCAACAGGGGACAAGCGACATTATGCAAAGTTTTAGAAAATAAAAATATCTAACTTAGATCTGCATGATCTGAGAGATCTTATCTCAGAGATAATGCTAGGGAAGATAATGATTGACTAAAAAATAGAGAACATAGGTAAACAAGCAAGGAAATTCAAACTAGAGAAGAATCAACAATTCTTCCCCAATGGAGTCGTCAATTCTGTTGTGGAGAAATATTACCAATAGGATAGTAACATCTCCCTAGGATCTTCCTACTGATCGTAGATATATAGTGGGATAGACTTCTATGGATTTCCTAAACACAATCAAATAGATTCACAAGTACACTAACAAGTGGTATAATGACATACCTTAATCGTGCAGATCATCCTCATATTTATTGGCTACTTATACAAACCTGGAGTTCCAGCTCCAGCTCCTACAACCTACTTCCTGAACATAAGAGACAAAGGAATGCATTTCTACTTCTCTTCCTAGTGTTATAATCCTAGATATATATTGTATCTAATCTGATATACAAGGAAATAAATCAGATATGAATATTTGCAAACGAAATACAAACATTTGGAAGGGAAAACAAATGATTTATTAATCAATATGAAATAAATGCATCACTAAAATTTACCTCAAGGTACTATAGATGCATTCCTCCTTGCCTCTTTCTCCTTGATCCTCCTCAGCTTCTCAACCAAGCTATGCAACCTGACTGCAAATGATATGGAGTGAAAGAGAATAGCTATAATTTGCTAGCATAACTCTATGAATGATTCTTCCTCCTTCATGCTCAAGATTAGCATTCTTTATATAAATCCTTGTAAGAGGCTTGGGAGAGCTTCTAGATATTCTAGAAACCAATGGAGACTCAAATGTTGTGAGTTGCAAGGATCATGCCACAAAGAAACAACTCATCCATCACTTACCTCTTAAAAACTCCACTGATCTAGAAGGTTACATGGGAGGTCGCTTGTTGTCCAATGCTGACTCATGACGGGTCACTTATTGTACACTACTAACTAGTGACGAGTCACTTGTTGTCTATGGTATGACTAGCGACCTCCCTCAAAAACTCATTGAATCCTTAGTATAAGAGTTTGTATCAACTTTCATCTTCTGCTAAGTCCTTTCTAACACTTTAAGGTGGAAATTAAGCCTATAACAATTATGAAAAGATTGGGTGTTGATAATGCATGTGTAAGTAATGATAGTTTCATTCCATTTAATATGAGTAACAAACATAAGTGATTGAATTATTAGTATGTACAATTCTAATTTCACATGTTCATTAATACTAACAAATTGTTTGGCTTAATGAAAGTTGAGAAAGATTGCAACAAGAAGGGTCTTGGATATGGAAATGGTGTAAGCCCATAAGGAAGATCGATTTATGCTACTGTAAGAGCCAAACATTATGAGAATGAATCTCATACTAGAAAACTTGATTTTCCTTGTGAAAAAAAATTGATTTTATAAGTAAAATTGCGATGATGATGTCTCATGAGGATTGTATGTGTATGATACATGGAAGATAATGGCTATTGAAGATGGAAATCTTGAGAACAAGGCTATTGTTAGGACACTAGAACCCTGTGATTTCCACTGGGTAGAGATTGCGAGTGGGAGTTTGATAGTAAGTTGGCGGTCTCCTTGCATGAGAACACCTTGGAAAATGATGGATTACTTGAGGGACTGGGTAGCATAGAAAGGGATGCCTGAGCCTAGAGGGTGAGTATACCAAGGAAGAGGAAAATTTGTAATGCATATGGCATGGTGGATGGAATCATGAGGGTGTGTCAAGAAAGAACGTTGAGATGAATTATTTCTCGTGGTAGCTTTGCAAAGCACCAAAAAGCCATACAGATAAGTATTACTCTATGGTTGCAGACTTACTTTTGAATAAATGTTATATTTTGGAGTTGAGAAATTCTATGACTAAGATTATTCATATATGATAAGGTATATAACATGTATGTTTTCATGATGGCTATTGTAGGAAAAAATAAAGAAAAAATACATGAGTTGAGCACTTGGAAAGAAGCATATCAGAAGGAAATGAAGTTTAAGGATAAAAGGATGGAATAAGTAAAGTCCAGTGGACATGTTGCAGTGTGAAAGAAGAAAATTGGAGCTGAATATGTAATGCAGGAGGCAAGTATGCAACTATTTGAAGGTTGGAGATTCAATTATCACAGTTGGAGTTCCTGGAGACACAACTCTGAGACTTCCTATCCGACCTTGAGTGGGATCCCTGGAGGGAAGTGGTACAACTTGAGGGAATCTGGTGCATAGAAGGGGGCACACTTCCTTGGGTTGTTCAGGTTAATGGGAATGAGATTCTATTGGTTGGAATTGTTGTGGGAATCAATAAAATTGTGAATGTTGTTTCAATTGGAATTCCTAGAGCCACATATTTGATACTTCCTATCCAGTTGGTGTTGGATCCTTAGAGGGAAGTGATATAGCCTGAGGGACTTTGATGTGGAGAATTTGGTACACTTCCTTGGGTTGTGCACACTGAGGGAAATGAGATATTGTAGGTTGGAATTATTGAAAGAATTACTAAAGTGTGAACTCATTATGTATGGTTTGGGGCTGGAGTTCCTAGGGGTACCTATTTTGGGACAAGGTGCCTATGTATATATGTTGGGTTGGAATGCCTATTTGATATTAGTCTGGAGAACCTATATCTTGATTAAATTCCAAAGAGCCTGGCATTGTAATATGTATGTACAGGTGGCAGCTTCAATTATCGCATCATTATTACAATCTATGGTTATCGTTGCAAGCTGGATACGTCCTTTTCTTTGATGGAGCATCAAAATCCAACCCGAAGGAGGCAGGTGCGGGAGGGGTGTTGTACATCCCTAGAGGAAAATGTTTTCTAGATTTCCCTTGGAACCTGGGCATAAATTCCAATAATATGGAAGAATCATATGAGATTTATCAAGGGGTATTATTAGTCCAATAACACCAGCTAAGTTGTATCACAAACGTTGGAGATTCAAAAAATATAATCCTCCACTTTGTTATGGGAACCACACCAAAGAATACTAAGCTATAAAGAATTATAGATAGGAAAAAATCACTCATGTCCCCCATTCAAGCAAATTTCCTTCACATTCTACGTGGAAACAACAAGGAAGCTGAAAAAATGGAAAATCACGCAATCGGTATGGCCCCAGGACACGTGAAAGTTTAGGGGCAGACCCTCTTTGTAGCCCCGCCATAAAAATTTGGACCCTCATCATCACAGCGACACCTGGCTCCAGGATTTCCGTCGGTAGACACCTGGGGGGTACATGCATTTGGGGAATGAATTTAAAGGAGAAGGGGAGTACTCCCACTATCTCATGGCTTGTGGGATATTGCAGGATGCGGTCAACACTAGTCCTGTCCATGGAGAAGAGTGGTCACTCCTCGAATTTCCCTCATGGGATTCCTCGACATATTGTACCTCGTAGCAACAGACCAACCATAACGATAATTGAACTCAGGATAAATGAAAAGGTTTTCATCATGATTTTATACGTGCAGACTCAACAAGTACAAGTTATCTTAACTTCTGAAAGACCTTTGATCTGTGGGATAATTCATAGTTTCCTGCATTCATGCACTCATGTAATTCGAATCTCTATTAAAATTGACAACTTGCTATTGCTTCCCCATTCCTCTGAATGCAATTCTCATCTCAAAATCAATTTTCCTCTTAGGGAAACAACCGTTCTGAAATTGACATTTTCAGGGGGAGAGATAGTCCCGCCAATTCCATTGTCTGAGAAGAAGAATCCCAGATTGGTGTGCATATTATGGTAATCTAGGTAAATTCAATCTGGTATTTGTTGGTTCTAAAGACTTTGGTCCCAACATTTCTCCTCTCGCCATGGCTCATGGGAATGGTTAGCAGCAAGCTCGGGCGAATTTGGAGGAAGAACTAGTGGATGATAATTTCACCACCACTCACCGGCTCTCTCTCAGAATTGAATATGATAGTTCAACCCTCTCCTTCACTCTGGATATGTTGGCTCAGCACATGACACTCATTAGACAAATTCAAGATGAAGTCAATTTCCTTCGTCGGCAAGGGGAGGTGATGCAATCTAGGTTGAATGCGAGAGACGCTTCTCCAAATACTTCAGTCCAGCACAATAGCGAGGAGGTTGAAAACATAACAGGTTCCAGTGATCAAGATCTTCTCCCAGATTTGGACGTGGATCTAGAGCCACCTGACGAAGACTCCATAAAAAAAGGAATAGTAATGTAGAATTCTAAATTTTGTATGCCTTAGTAAGGTGAAGTATCACCATTTTTGAATTGTCTCAATTTTGGAACTAGTTTCGCTTGAAAGATTTCTAGGAACAATATTTTCTTTTTGTAACTGATAGAAATATTCATCTGGACTTTTTTCCTTACCAACATCAGCCATTGTACTCAATGATCTTGGTCGTGCTTTTTTTATAAATACAATCTTCTCTAGTTTTTGTAAAAACAAATATGTATGTACACATGTATGGTATTGTGCACTGAGGACAATGCACAAATAAAGGGGAGGGAACTTAATATCCTCAGTAATAATCCCCACAAATTATAATGTAATTATGTAATTTAGATTTAGGTTGGTGAGACAATATGTTCTGGAAGGATAGCCCATATAAGTTGATATGGCAAAGGATCGATCTATGTAAAATGTGCATTAAAATACCTAATGAAGATAAATCACTAGTTGTGGTACAAGCGAGACAGTAAATACGAGGGGATGTGATTCCACAAGAGAGGGTGATAAAGAAGGATCCAAGGGATTACCCAATTATATTAACCCAAGTAATTTCCATATTAAATTTTACTTCCTTTGAAATATCAAAAGAGATATTAAAGTGATGTAAGAGTGGTAGGTGGGAAAGGTCAACTCACCAATTTATGACAAGATGGGATGAGTACATCTAATTTTTGGGAAATGTGTGAGTGAATCTTGCATGAGAAGAAAAATAAATTCAATCTCATTTTTGGGATAGTTTTTCATGTTGGTTTTGAAGAGAAAAAGGAGGGTTGAGTGTTGGGAAAAGTGCACCATCCATGCTATGCTTATGAACATCCATTGTTGGGATAAGTTTTATGTTGAAAATGAGGTTGTAGACCTATTGATATTTAGATTGGTCAAGATCCAAACAACAACTTCACGAGGTAATGAAACACCCTGCATTTTTATAAAGGTGGTACTACTCTTTGGCTGAAATGTTGGAAGGTTCTTTGTATGATTTTACAATGAATGAAAGATCTCCCAACAAAACTTTTATATACAAATGTACAACCCTTATATATAGTTATACAAATATACATCATATCATTTGAAGAAAGAAAGGACAAAGTGAGTCAGCAGAGATTTGTGTCCAAAAGGTTTTGGAGTCTCCTTTCAACAAACATTGTCTTTCTTGTAAAATAAAATGAACCTAGAATATTCTTTGACTCTTGGAATATTAAAACAATAGAAATGGACAAGTCTTCAAAGAAATTTAAATGAGCATTTATTTGGAATTCAAAAGAGATTTTGATAGACAATACATTTGAAATCACAGTCTTTCAACTCTAAGTCTAAGAAATCACTAATGTAGTGTCCCAAAATAGTTCTTTGCAGGAGAAATTTATAACAATGTCCTAGATATGACAAGTTTAATAATGTCAGAAACAAGAGGGATGAAACAACCTCTACAAAATATCAATGAAAACTAATAAATTGAATGAAATAGAAATTACATTTTTACAAAGAGAGATATTTATCCTATGGACCTAAAATATTACAATATGACTAAGGAACTTATAGGAAGAACTGCTCAGACCCAAATCTTCATGTTTGTCTGACAATACATGAAAGATTTGATGGAAGGAAACAGAGAATAAGAAAGTATAAAGAGAGAAAAGTTTAAGAAGGCCAATTCATAGAATATTGGAAAGATATAGCTTTGATTCCTACAGACTATTTTCCACTGTGGAAACCTTTGACTTCCCACCTGTTGATGATGTCTTCTCTTTCCCTTTTAAAATCTACTCTCAAAACTTCCTGAATTAGTCAGAGAAAACTTCTTGAAGTAGTTTCCACACGCTTCCTTCTTGGAGTAACAATTTTAATTAATGCCTCATTTAATTATTTTTAATTAAATTTTATCATTTTAATTTGTGCCTTGAAGTGGGGCCCATTTCATCTTTAATAAAATTCATTAAATAAACTTCTATTTTCAAAGTTTTTAACTAGATTCCTTTTTTAAAAGTGGACTTTGTTTTAATTTTCTAACAAATATTTTTTACCCTTCAGCCATGTAAACCATTATATATAAAATATTCATCATGCTATATTTCTAACAAGTCCTCTTGAGCGCAATTTGGAGTTCTAGATCTCAATATATAAGCTTGTGAAGTTGAGGTTCCAAGCAGATTTATCAACAAACCATGAAAACATAGATGACTTTTACTTTTATTTCTGAGAGAGATTTATGGCCAATTTCACCTCTTGAAACCTACTCCATTTTCTTTTCGCATCAAATTACCTTTCCAACGAGGTATAATTTGTCAAAAACTGATGCCCAGATCTCAAGATATGACCTTCGTAAAATCATTTCTTAGCAGTCGTTCATCAATTCATGGGTTAATCTTGGTCCTTCATCTCAATTTTCCTTTTTAAAAGGAAATTCAATCCCACATCCATTGTGGATATTGAGATTTAAGTATTTATATAGTATAACTTAACATACACTTCATTTGGAACATAGGTAAACTATGGAGACTATGGAGATTAAAACCTTAGGAAATTTCATGAATTAATAAATATTTTAATGGCCTAGTCAGCATCCACTAAGTTCCCAATAAACACTCGATTACCATTGAGTCAGCATCCACTTCATCGTCATGTGTCACAGTGTCATTGGATACCATAGGATTCCACGTGTCATGATTTTATTCCTTTCCACATGTCATGATCTCATTGGTTTCCATGTGTCATGGTTTCATTGGATGTCATGTGTCATTACATGATAGGTTAATGATTAAAGGGAAAGGTAACTAGGGAAAATGTTAATGGTAAGGGGGAAATGGAATGATAGGGGAGGGAGGTAGGATTAATTGTGGGTTGGTGGAGGTTGCGGGGGTAGGGGGGTGTGGAAGGATAAAGGGGTGTGAACCCGTAGTGTTTGTGAACCTACGATGGTGAGGGAAAAGGGGAGTGGAGGGGAGTGAGGGGGATGGGAAAACATAAAATTGTGTAAATTGGATTGGGTTTGGGGTAAGTGAGGTAAGTAGGAGATGAGGGAAAATGGGGAAGGGATTCTCAATTATGCGGTGTATAGAGATAGGGGGTTGGAGGAATAAGGAGGGGGGAGAGATAGACAAAAAAATTAACTAAGGATAGGATAGGGGAGAGGATATATAGTATAGAGAAGTGAGGAGTGAGGGGGATAATAGAAAAAAATCTAAGTATTGAAGAGAAGAGTGAGGGGGATTTGTAAGAGAGAAGAGGGAAAGAGGGGAAATGAGTGAAAAAATTTAAGTATCGAGAGGTGAGGGAGTATGAAAAAATTTTAAGTGGAAGAGTAGTATGGAGATAGGGAGATGAGAGGAAGAAAAATATCGTAATAAAACGAAGTATATAGAATGGGGAAGAGTAATACTAGGAGAGGAAAATAAGAAAATAGACTAAGTCGTATAAGAGAGGAGAGTAAGTAAATAGGCAAGTAAAGAGTTAAAGTTTAAGTATGGAATAAGAGAAAGTATGAAATATGGGAGAATAAGAGAAGTTCCAAGAACATAAGTGTGGTTCCAAGACAATGATTGTGGTTCCAAGAATTCTTAGTTCCATGAAAAAATATTTGTTTTTCATATGGAAGAAGCGCTCTTTGGGTGGTTAGACAAAAATCATGATATCTTGAGCATATGGAGTTAGATTTTTAATCTGTTAAATGTGTGATGAAGTTTGTACCGAGGGATACGTCGTGAGATTATGATAACTTAAAAATTTTCCTTCTTCTGAATTTTTTTTTTATTATTCCACGATCGGGAAACCTAGGTTATCAAATTTTTTATCAACAACTAGCTCCAATTGTGGGAAGATAACCCCTTGTGGATTATTGAGAATCCAGAATCATGATCATAATTATAGATTCATTTTCAGAATAAATTCTTGTAATGTTTGTCCATTGGGCCATGGATTTATCTTCAAGCATTATCTCCATCTATCAATTTCTTTACTGTGAAAAACTTGGACTGAAGCAACAAACTTATGTACAAAGAATATCTACCTACCCTATCCTACTTGGAGGAAAGGAACATTTAGGTGTAGGTAAATTTCCAATGAATCCATTCAAGCATCCATCTAGTTTGTGGAATCAACTCTAGAACTAGGGAACACATCGAGGTTGGTACCAAAGATTACTCAAGGGGATGCTCAAAGTGTACTGGAAGAAAACTAAGACAAATGTGCTCAAAATATCTCTACATTGCTTGGCCAACAATTCTTTGGAACCATGCTTCAATGTAGTCAATTATTGGTTGCTCGAGAATGTTGTTGTCTTTGATTGGATGAGGAGTTTCCAACATGAGATTACTTTCATATTTCTTCTCATTATTGACCACATCCAAGATTCTCGATTCACTAGAAATGTCTTGAAATCATTCTTCCTTCATGGAATAGCAATCTTGCCCATCATTGTTCTCAAAATTAATTTCTTCTACCAATTCTTCTTGTTTTCAATGTTCTTGTGTATTTTCATCATTTGTTGTAACATTTTCCACATGAGTATGTTGGTTGAAATATTCTTGTTCATTTCGTGGAGGCTCCTCAATTTCATTTTCAAATTTGTTGCTTGAAAGATATTTATATGGAGTATATGAGAGGATGAAATATTTCTCTTGTAAATTGGAATTCTTGTTTTAAGTTTCAACAGTATGACTTGATTCGGAAAAATATTTCAATCTTTAATTAGACTTTTATTCCAAATCATTAACTCATTGTCTTGTGTCCATATGGGAAATGGTGTGTGGGAAGCAACATTGAAAGAATCAAAAAACGCATATGAATTCACTCTTGGGATGAGCTTTTCAGCAAATGAAGTTTCCAACATGTCCCAACTGGTAATGGTCCCAGGCAGCAATGAACAGAACCATTCAATAGCATTCCCAAGAAAATTTTGTGCAAATAATCGACATGTAACATTATCTCCAATGAGATGGAACACATAACATGTGCTTTTGAATCTAAACAAGTGCTTCTCTACATCCTCTGAAGCATTCCCAAAGAATGTGGAAGATTTTTCAATAGGAATATCAAGCATATGAAAATCTACTTCGAGTAGATTTAAAGGGTTTCTATGCAATCACCTCCTTCTTTGGATAACTCTTATTTTTTTGAGTTTTGTAAAGCCATTGTTTGGCTTGGTGAAGAAGGTAAAGGAACACCATAACATGAAAGAAACTCCTCAAAGGATTCATATTATATCTCTTTTTGAGATTATTGAATCCTTCAAATGGAGTTGCCACAACCTTTGAGATTTATTTCAATGGAATCGCCAGGGAGTTCATCCTCTTGAATATTTGATAGTTCTTGGATCTTTTTTAGTTCATTCAAATATCTCTGAATAGTCTCTATATAAACCTTGTGCATCTATAACAAACAACATTCTTCTTGAATATTCTTTTCAAAGCTTTTGTAAATTCTAACTACTGCAAACTGATATTCAGAAAAAAAACAGAAAAGATACAATGGCAAATACAAACATTACAGAGAGATTTTTCACCTGGAAACCCAAACTGGGAAAAACCAGCATATATTATATTCATACATTGTGTTACATTGTTTACAATACAATATACATATAGGAGCCAGCGGCATCCAAAACCCTAACCCAATGACCTGGATTAGTCCAAAACCCTAATTCCTTAACCGAAAATAGAAAATCATCGGCAAAAAACCATGTGCCGAAAAACCACCTAATATCA
>JASDQU010500351.1:172290-185007 GCA_032191745.1 Picea mariana
CCCGCGCGGGGGGCTCCGTCCCCCTGCACCCCCCGAGGGGCCTAGAGACCCCCCCTCTAACCCCCCTGCGCACCCGACGCAGACGCTCAGACACTACTACTCGTGCAAAGAATATAACACATACCCAACAGCTTTGAACCATGGAGACTCTAGTCCTTCAACCAGATCTGAAACAAAGCATCAAATATATTTAAAATAAATGGTTCCCCGGTATAGTCTCCAAAAATGTTGATGTTTATATTGGTCAAGATAAAAAAAAAAACCTCATGAGGATATGAATCCCCATGCTCTTTTATCGAGGTGGTACTCCTCTTTAGCTGAAATGTTGGAAAGTTCTTTTATGATTTTACAATGAATGAAAGATCTCCCAACAAATCTTGTATATACAAATGTACAACCCTTATATACAATTATAAAAATATACATCATATCATTTGAATAAATAAAGGATAAATTGTGTCCACATATATTTGTGTTCATGAGGTTTTGGAGTCTCCTTTCAACAAACATTATGTATTTCTTGTAAAATAAAATGAACATGGAATCTGATATGACTCTTGGAAGATTAAAAAAATAGAAATGGAAAAGTCTTCAAAGAACTTTAAATAGGTATTTATTTTGAATTCAAAAAATATTTTAATAGACAATACATTTGAAATAACATTCTTTCAACTCTGAGTCTAAGAAATCACGAATGTAGTGTCCCAAAATAGTTATTTTCAGAATAAATTTATAACAATGTTCCATATATGACAAGTTTAATAATCTTGGAAACAAGAGGGTTGAAACAACCTCTACAAAATGTCAATGAAAACTAATAAACTGAATGAAATAACAATTTTATTTTTACAAGAAGGGGTCTTTCTCCTCTGGACCTGAAATATTACAAGATGACTGAAGAACTTAGAGGAATAACTGCTCAAACCTAAATCTTCCTGTTTTTCTGACAATACATGAAAGATTTGATGGAAGGAAACAGAGAAGAAGAAAGTATAAGAGAAAAGAGTTTAAGCATGCCAATTCACGGAATCTTGGAAAGATAGATCTGTGCATATTGCAGACTCTCCGTCACTATGGAAACCTATGACTTCCCACCTCTTGATGATGTAATCTCTTTCGTTTTTAAAATCTACTCTCAAAACTTCCTGAATTAGTTAGAGAAAACTTCTTGAAGTAGTTTCCACACACTTCCTTATTAGAGTAACAAATTTAATTAATGCCTCATTTAATTCTTCTTAATCACTTTGTATCATTATAATTTGTGCGTTGAAGTGGAGCCCATTTCATCTTAATAAAATTCATTAAATAAACTTGTATTTTCAAAATTGTTAATTGGTTGCCTTTTTTAAAACTAGACTACATTTTACTTTTATGAGAAATATTTTTAACACTTCATCCATGGAAACCATTATATATTCAATATTAATCATCCCATATTTCAAACGAGTCCTTCTAAGCACAATCTGGAGTTCTATATCTCAATATATAAGCTCGTGAAGTTAATGTTCCAAGCAGATTTATCAACAAACCATGGAAACGTAGTTGGCTATTATTTCCATTTCTGAGAGCTTTATGGAAAATTTCATCTCTTGAAACCTATTCCATCATCTTTCTCGTCGAATTAAATTTCCAACGAGGTATAATTTGTTGAAAAACAATGCCCAGATATCAAGATATGACCTTCAGAAAATCATTGCTCAACAAATATTCATCAATTTGTGGGTTAATCTTGGTCCGTCATCTCAATTTTCCTTTTAAAAAGGAAATTCAATCCCACATGCATTGTGTATATTGAGAGTTGAGTATTTATATAGTATAACTTAACATAGATTTCATGTGTAGCATAAGGAAACTATGGAGACTATGGGGATTCGAACCTTAGGAAATTTCATGAATTAATAAATATTTTCATGGCCCATTCAACATCGACTAAGTGCCCAATCAACACCTACTCAGCAGTGAGCCAACATCCACATCATCACCATGTGTCACAGTTTCATTGGATACCATAGGCTACCACATGTCATGATTTGATTCGTCTCCATGTTTCATATTCTCATTCATCACCACATGTCATGATCTCATTGACTACCATGTGTCATGGTTTCATTGGCTACCATGTGTCGTTACATGATAGGTTAATGATTAAAGGGAAAGGGACTTAGGGAAAATTTTAAGAGGAAGGGGAAATGGAATAAGAGGGGAGGGAGGTAGGAGGAATGGTGGGTCGATGGGATGAATAATGGCGGGTCGGTGGAGGTTACGATGGTAGGGGGTGTTAAGG
Source organism: Picea mariana (assembly GCA_032191745.1). NCBI lineage: Eukaryota > Viridiplantae > Streptophyta > Pinopsida > Pinales > Pinaceae > Picea > Picea mariana. The sequence goes on from JASDQU010500351.1 coordinate 174,575, forward strand.
GATAAAGGGGTGTGAACCCACGATGTTTTTGTACCCGTGATGGTGAGGGAAAAGGGGAGTGGAGTGGAGTGATGGGGATGGGAAAAAATATAATTTTGGAAATTGGATTTGGTTCAGGGTAAGTGAGGTAAGTAGGATATGAGGGAAAAGGGGGAAGGGACTCTCGATCTCATGGTGTATAAAGAGAGGGGGATAGAGGAATAAGGAGGGGAGAGAGAGATAAAAAAAATTAAGTAAGTATAGGAGAGGAGAGAGGATATATAGTATATAGAATAGAGGAGTGAGGGGGGGATAATAGAAAAAATTCTAAGTATAGAAGAGAAGAGCGAGGGGGAGCAGTAAGAGAGGAGAGGGAAAGAGAGGAAATGAGTGTAAAATTCTAAGTATCGAGAGGAGAGGGGATATGAAGAGAGGTGAGGGAGTGTTAAAAAAATTTAAGTGGAAGACTGGTATGGAGATAGGGAGATGAAAGGAAGAGAAATATAGAAATAAAACTAAGTATGGAGAATGGGTAAGAGTAAGATTAGCTTTCCTGCATATGGAAGAAGCACTCTTTGGGAGGTTAGACAAAAACCTGGATATCTTGAGCATACATAGTCATATTTTTAATCCACAAAATGTGTGACGAAGCTAAGACTAGCGGATTCATCGTGGGCTTATGATAATTTAAAATTTTCCTTTTTATGATTTATTATTATTATTATTCCAAGAGTGGGAAATTTAGGTTATCAAATTTTTTATCAACAAGACCTGTAATGAAGGTTGTATGCCTATAAGTGACATTTCTTGTTGAGGAAATGGCTCGAGAGCCTTGAGATGGTTGTTGTGAGCACTCATGGAATAGTTGAGATTTCCTAGAGTCCCCAACTATGATATTCCTATCCAATTGAGTGCAATTAAGACTTGAAGGGAAGCGGGAAGGCTCGAGAGACCGTGTGGAAAAGAGAGGGGATCTCATTCCTTAGGTTGTGCAGGTTGAACGAAAGAGAGCTAGTGGATTGGAACTATTGTTGGACTAGAACCTAGGTTTTGGGTTGTTGAATGTGGAGAGTGGACAACCAAGAGGGCCAAACCTATTTGTGGACTCATAGCCTCAGCTCAGGGGTGGCTTGTTGTTGAGATTTGGAACAACAAGCCTATGGCTAGGAGGAACATCCCTTGTACAAAACCATTTGGATTAGCAATTCAAGATAAGTTTTCTATTCTATTTGCATGATTACTTTTGTTGTGTATATGTTTAATTTGAATGTTGTTGGGTTTGTTGATAATGCATGGATTCATGGGTTTTTATCTATGTTGTTAGATGCATGAATAAATTAGCATGTGTTTGTTGTTAGTTTTATTGTGTCAAAATGAAAAGCGTTTAAGTGGGTTTAACAAACAGGGTTCTTTACATAGAGAAACAGGATGAGTGTTGGACGGGCTAAAGTTTTGTGGGGATGCAATAAAATCAGGCCTCAAGCAATGTTTGTTGATAGCCTCAAAAGTGGGAGAACTGAGGGAAACATGTGAAGACAATAAAAAGGTCATAGGAGGTGTGTTAGTGGTGTTTTCATAAAGGGGGTCATCATTTCTGAGAGAAGAAGTGGGAGGGTATTTACTTGATGAGTTTACCTTTGGCACATTGTGGATCACCTTATTAAAACGAAAACCTACACAACCATTTTTACTCCCCTCTACTCGAAGTTCCATGGAGAAGTCACACACACACACAGATTCTTATTTATCTCTTTATATAACAATTTTTATAGGCATTATATCAAATCTCTCTCTTTCATACATATATAAATATTTTAGTTTAGTTTGTATTTTTATTTAGCTACCACAGAGTATTACTATTTTTTTTGTTTTATAAATAAGCAAGTAGGTCTATTATAATACTTGAGACTACACAAATTTACATCATATGTCAAAGTTTCTAGTTAGGAGGCCTAACTAAAGACATTGAACAAATTGTCACAACAAAAGGTCAATATTGTTCTGGTATTTATAAGTATTAAGCGAAAGACTAGATCAAAAAGGCTGGCTCTTGGCCTTAATGACATGAGAATTTATATGGCCTATCTTGGAGTTTTGATTTTCCAAATTAGAGCGAAAAGAAATTGATTTTCCCCTTTCTATATGTTTTTTTAAGTTTTTTTTGTCCATTTATTTTTTTCAAAATAAATTAATTGTTGTTTTTTTTACTATTTCTTTGTTACTTGTTTTATTATTATTATTATTTTTAAGTTGTTTTTAGAAAAAAAAAAATTATAAAAATGTATTATTTATTTATTTCATTTTTTTTTATGTTTATTTTTTCTTTGGTTTCATTTTTAGGGAAGGATCAAGGGACGGATCAAGGGACACTTTTTTTTCTTTAGGCATTTTTAGGATATGTTTTTTTTTATTTATTTAAAATGTTTTTTTAATATTTTATTTTTAAAAATATGATATTTTTCCAATTGTTGTTTTATCTTAGTTTTTAGTTTTTTTTTCTATGATTTTCTTTACATTAATATCATTTTTTTAGTTCACTCTTTTAAAAATGTTATAATTTTAAGCTTTAAAAAAAGATGTACTATCTCTTCTCTCTTTTTGATTCAGTGGTTTATTTTAAGATTTTGGTTGCAATAATATATTGTTTTTAAGTTTGTGATTTCAAACAAGTTTTAATTTTATCCCCCCAAAAAAGGTGCTACTAGTAGTAATACTTTTCGATTTGAAGGTTTTTGTTGCAATGACATTGGGTGTCTAGGTCACGATTTCAAAAAAGTTTTAATTTTAACTCTCGAAAGAAAAAGAGGTTACTACTAGTAGCACCACTTTTCGATTAGGGGACTTGTTTTAAGATTTTGGTTGCAATGGTTTTGATTGTTAAAGCCATGGTTTCAAACAACTTGTAATTATAACCTCGAAAAAAAGGGTGTTACTGGTAGCACCACTTTTTGATTCAAAGGTTAGTTTTAAGGTTTTAATTTACAATAATATTGGTTGTTAAGATCACAGTTACAAAATGTAGTAATTTTAACCCCCCNCCCCACACACACACACTCCAACCCGAGAAAAATAGGGTGATCTTGGGAGTACCACTTTTTGAAACAGGGGTTAAAATAACCGCTAAATGTGACCTCTAAAAAATTAGAACTTTGGAGGGTTCTCATCAAGTTGGTAACTATGTTCAATAGTTTTGCATAATCGTTGCAACCAAATGACTTCCTTGGAAGCTTCTAAAGTTGTAATGTACTCTACTTTTGTATTGAAATGGGTAGACACATGTTGTATCTTACTCTTCTAACTCACATCTTCTTCAAATGACACAAATATATATGCACTCATGGACTTTGCATTATTTGCATCACTTGCTCAATCAACACCAACAAACCCATGCATTTGAATATTCTTGCTTCCATCTCCTTGATAGCAAATAATATAGTCACTAGTGCTTAGTAGGTACCTAAAAATCCTTTTGACAATTGTCCAATGACCTCTCCTAGAATTTTCCATGTACCTACTTACAACTTCCACTGCATGTCTGATATATGGTCTTGTGCACACCATTACACACATAAAATCACACTAGTATATGACACTTTTTCCATCTAGTATTCCTCTTGTTTACTCTTAGGACTCATGTTAGTTGAAAACTTCACTCCCACTTGCGATAGAATGAAAGTTGGTTTACATTTATCCATCCTAAAGAGATAAATTATGTTTTCCACATAATTACTTTAGCTGATATACAACTTCATGTTCAACTTCATGTTTTGAGAGGTTTTGTTCACCTCAATTCCCAAACAAAGGTGCAACTCACCTCAGTCCTTCATGCCAAATTTATGTGACAATTGGGACTTAGTCTCTTGACTAGGTTTCCTTGACTAGCTTCTTACAATAGCTAATCAAAATAAAATCATCAACATATAAGACCAGAATAATGAAGTTATTACCTTCTTACTTGAAGTAAACATAATTGTTCGTTTCACTTCTTATGAACCATTATCCAACAACATATTTGTCAAAACCATTGGTATCATTGTCTTGGAGATTGCTTCAAGCGATATAATGATTTATTCAATCAACACACCATGATTTTTCTCCCTTTTATCACAAATCCTTCTGGTTGGTTCATGACGATTTCTTCTTTAAGCTCACCATGAAGAAATGTTGTCTTCATATCAATTTTTCTATAAGTGGTTACCACTAGCAACAACAACCTAATAAGGGCCATCTTGGCCAATGGAAAGGTCTCCTTATAATCAACACCCTCTACTTGAGAGTATCCCTTCCAAATGAGCCTTATAACACTCCATGGAACCCTTTATATTATACTTCTTCTTAAACGCCCATTTACATCCAACCACCTTCCTTCCTTTAGGCAAATCTACAATTCCAAGTTTAATTTTGTTATAAGGCCTTCATTTCTTCATCCATTTCTTCGATTAAAAAACCTCTTCATCATTACAAACCTTTTGACATTTCTTTACTCGTCACTCATGAAAAATAAAGCAAAATAACTAAAACCAATTAACTCATAACCATATTTATGAAGGCTCTTTCTCTACTCAAATCATTATTCACCATTCTCCATTTACAAACCCCCTAAAAATAGATACTTCATTCTTACAAAATACAAAACCAAAGACTTTGATGTCCATGGCTTCGGTTTATATATATGCTTTGTTTTCCTTTATAAGTGATAAGAAAAAACAAGTTCCATTATAACCATATAAATTTTTTTACTATATAAATTAAATCAATAAGTAAACAAACTCATCTCTCATCTCTTTTTAACTCATAGTCATCTCTCATCTTTTTTTCATTATAAATTTTTTGAAGTACCATGATTAACTCACTCCATTTCAGTATCACTTGGCAACTTAAATATATTATTTAAAAAAAAAAAATGTTTGTCACCATTATTATGTATTTGAATCATGACCTAGAAAGAATTTTTTTTGTATATACTTTTATGGCTTTCTGACGACACATTTTTATGGCTTCCCAAGAGTTGAAACGGGAAAACTATGCCGTCACGTGCATGTTTCTAAAATCGGGCGTGCTTATCGTCACTGCACGGAAGATTCTCCGACTAAACAGGAATCTGTGGGAGGCACGTGCATTCACTAAAACATCTCACGTCGAAGACACTGATCAATCGAGACAATGGAAGTAGAATTTTGGGTTAAAGATATTTATGGTGTATATTAATTATTTTTTTCCATTATGTGATCAATCTAAAGAGGGGTGTTGTGTCTCTAATGCGTAATAGAGATACCTGTATAAATCCAACCACTGATTAGACGAGACTAAACTTCACATTAATCAACTGAACTATCACCCATGAACGATACTATACACTATTTTACAATAGTCTATGGTTAATATAATTATCACTTTTAATAGGACATTGATATTTTTGAATATTTTCCATTACTATTTTATTTAAATTGGTTAATTTACACCTCAACTATATACTATATATATGTATGTATTATATTAAAATATTTTATGTATATATTTTCCATTATATAACATCTTAATTTTAAATTTATTAAGTGAGATAACTAGTGAGAATAAAATCTTTCTATGTGCAAATCTTTTTGAATGTGTAAATACATGTGGAAAGGTTTGCAAAATTCTAAATTTTATTTGTTGTCACTCAATTTTGTATACTTAATGTAAGTAACAATTTCGTATAATAGACCTTCAACTTTATCATTTGTATTGTTAAAACTAAACACTCTTATCTTAAGTCTAGATCATTGTTGTATTTAAGTATTCTAACACTTGGTTAACATCACGATACTATTTTCTCTATTATTCTCAATAACATAAAATTAAACATATTAATAAAGATTATTTGATTGTAATGATAGTATAGAACACAATTTATTTTTGGTGTTTTTGATATTTCCATATCTTTTGGCACATGAAATCCATGTTTCATGGAATTATTGTCTCTTCCCATTTGAAGGAAAAACACTATTTAGTTCATAGATCTAAATTGATTTATGAATCAATGCATGTAATCATGTGGCTTTGTATCGTTGTTGAAATCAATGCAACTTATTATTTTTCTCTATAACATTGCTAAAATAGATTGAACTAAATAACATTCTCTTTTTGAAACTCTTAATAGAATTTAAAAACTATTAGAACTTTCATTACAACTTTCAATACTCCTTGGACTTGATAATTAATTTTTCCAACACTCACAAGTCCTTAGTATGTTAGACTATTTACACAATGCATACATTATATCCAACAATGCTATAGGGAAAAATAATAAGTTGCAAACTGATTTCAACGATGATACAATGTATATGTGATAAGTTGCATTGAGTTCAACAATGATACAATGAATATGTGTTATATCATAGCTAAAATCAATGTGTTATAAAGAGGTTTTGATTACAAAGATGATGCACAATGGGCATACCTTAATGTAGATCATTGTTGTATTCAAATATTCCACCACCTAGTTAACATCACAATACTATTTTATCTCTTACTCCCTCAACATCAAAGATTAAAAATGGTTATAAAGATGATTTGATTACAAAGATAAGATAGAAGTTAGACCCCTATAATTTTCAACTTTTGATTTTTCTACATCTGCATATACATTGGTGTTCCATGGAATTAGTGTGCCTTCCAATTTGAAGGAAAAACATTGTTTATTATAGTTTTAAATTGATTTATGAATCAAGGCATCTAATCATTCCGTGTTATGTCATTTTTGAAATCAATGCAACTTATTATTTTTCCCAATAACATTGCTTAAATAAATGCAACTAAACAATATCCTCTTTGGAAACTCTTAATAAAAGTTTAAAACTATTGTAACTTTCATTACAATTCTCAATGCTCATTGGACTTGATAAATAATTTTCCCAATACTCTTAGGATTTCATAACTACAATTTTTGATGCAATAATAATAAATATTAGACTCCTTAGCATCCCATAGTTTCACTTCCCAATGCTCTAAAATTTTCACATTTGCAATTGATCCACGTGGATATCGGTGGCCACCCACCTATTCCAATTGGCTCAAAGCAATTTGTTGGCAACTTAGTATTTTTAGCAATTTTTTGGTTTCTAAACTTCTGGGGCCATTTTCAGGTCCTAAACGACGCTTTTTCGCAATCATACACCTCAACAACATCCAAAGGCTCTGATTGAGCCCCCAAAATGAAGCTCCTCATCAATACCCTTCCAACGAGTTATTGTGCACCCAAAAGCGAGATCGTATGCCAAAGTAATGCCCCCAAGAAGTTGATACACCAAACTATCCAACTTTTCATCTTCCGGGGTTAGGGTTTTGGTTTTTATTTATGTTAAAAAGTACTTTGGAGCCTCATTGTAAAAATCATCTTCTTGCGAATGAGTGTAGCAATCACATCTCTTATCATAAATAAGCTACCACCATTCTAGCGAGTCTTTCACTCTGTATTTATATAGTTTTGTACACTTCGCTCATTAATAGAAATTGTGTATTACTGTATCTCTGTGTTTATGGTTATATCTATGATATATATCTATTATATTATTGGATATCTGATATATCTATGTACATTTCTTTATTATATCTCCGCTCTCATTTCATGGCGAAAATAATCTGGATCCGTGGTATCAGAGCAGGTTTCTCTTGATCGTTTTTAAGTGCATGTCCCCGACGAGGTCTGAGTATAGCAAGTTGGTTCTCGAGCTTGTATCTCTTGAGGAAAATCACTCTTGCACTCCCAAGAAACCCTCCATGGCAGAAGAAAAGAAAAACGATGGAGCAGGAGATTATATTAATCTGTTTCTTGAGCAAGCTCTCACGCGACAGAGGGACGAAATGATGGAGAATTTTTCCCATGTCCTTCAACTCCATAAAATAACAACAGGTGCGTCTTAATCAAGCAACCACTTTGGAGGCACCTCGTGTTTCAAGGTACAAGTTAATTTTGATACTCCTGTATTTGAAGGACATATAGATGCGGATGCCCTAGAAAAATGGTTAAATCTGCTAGAAGGTTATTTCTCTATTCACAATTTCTCCTAGAGGGAAAAGATCACCTTCACTCTCCTTAAGGCTCTCCCCCATGTCAAACATTTGTGGGAAACTTACCAGGAGAAAAGTTCCACATAGGAGTTTGGAATATATGGGGTCGAGCCCACTTGGGATTTTTGTGTGGATGCGGTCAAGGAATAATATTACCTTGTTGGTAACTATGACGACCAATACATGAGATGGACCACACTACGACAAGAGAGGGGCCAAATAGTTTTGGAGTTCACAAATAATTTCCATACCTTGTGCACCAAGCTGGGTATCAAAGACTCTGAGCAGCATCTGGTTCTGAAATATCACGGGGGTCTGCATAGGTACATCCAAACCGAAATGGATTTCCTAGACATCTCATCACTAGGAGTTTCCTATCGATATGTTGTCAAAATCAAGCAGAAATTTAGGCACCAGAAAAAACGAGAGTTCGGATCTAGAAATCTGCAACAACCAAAGTATGATAAAGGCATCCCTAATAAACAACCTCCCGAAAACCAATCCAAGCCACAGGAAAAGAAGGGTCATGAGAAGACGAAGAAGGACACTAGAAAGTGGTGTGATTTCCACAAAAGCACCTAGCACAACACTGATGAATGTCGCTCAAAAAAATCATTGGTGGTCGAGATCAAAGAAAAGGATTCGAACCCCGATTCATAATTTGAATAAGAAAATAATGGGAGAAGACAGATCATCGACGCAGACCCCATTGCTACTGTCACGACCGCAACAATTCAACCAGAAGAACCAGTAGATCCTGTAGAGGGGGAGCGCCTCTTTCATTCACAGATGTGGGTGAAGGGGGCCCCATTGCATTTCATTGTTGATAGAGGAAGCTAGAAGAACCTCATCTCATCAAAGGTTGTCAAACAATTGGGATTGTCGACAACACCACACGTGCAACCATACAACATAGGGTGGCTTCGCCAGGGACGAGATCTCCATGTCAACTAGCAGTGTCGATTGTCATACGACATCCATCCCTTCAAGGATTGGGTATTATGTGATGTTTCCCCACTGGATGTCTATGATGTTCTTTTGGGCCAACCATATATGTGGAAGTGCCATGTTATTTATGAGTATCAACCCCGTAGTGTCATTTTTACTCTGGGGGGTCATCTCTACAGGATACCAGAGGTAGTTCCAACTATTGTCCCACCTGAACAGTGCCGCAAGGTAGTATCTCATACTACACAATTCAGCTTCTTCACAATCTGTTCAAAAGATGAGCAGAAGGACACTGCAACCACTACAGCCTTAGTCCAAGCACCTTTTATCCAGCAAAAGTAGGTCGACAAGATTGAAGCAAAGCACAAAGATTTATTCTGCACACATTCATCTAATCAAGTTCTCAACAACCTTCCACAAACCAAGCAGCGCAACTTCTCCAGCAAGGAAAGCAACTCACAAGGGTTTAGATTCAGCAAGCGCTTTCCCCTCTCCCCAGGAACTTAATGCAATGGAGTTCATTGATTCCTAAGGAGGGAGGATTGATCCAGGTGGATATCGGTGGCCACCCACCTATTCCAACTGGCTCAAAATAGTTTGTTGGCAACTTACTATTTTTAGCAGTTTTTTGGTTCCTAAACTTTYGAGGCCATTGTGAGGGCCTAAACGRTGCTTTTTCGCAGTCGGGCACCTCAAATATAGCCAGAGGTTATGATTGAGCCCCCAAAATGAATCTCCTCATCGATTCCTTTCCAACGAGCTATCGTGCACCCCAAACGAAGATCRTGTGCCAAAGTTGTGCCCCTGGGAAGTTGATACACCAAACTACCCAAAACACCAAAACAAAGGTCCACAAAACTGTTGGATTTTCATCTTCTGGGATTAGGGTTTTGGATTTTCTTTATGTTAAAAATACATTTGGAGCCTCATTGTAACAATCATCTTTTTGCGAAAGAGCGTAGCGGTCACATCTCTTCTCAGAGATAAGCTTCCACCATTCTAGCAAGTCTTTCACTATGTATTTCTACAGTTTTGTACATTTCACTCATTAATAGAAATTGTATATTATTGTATCTATGTGTTTATGGTTATATCTCAGATATATCTCTGTTTTATTATTGGATATCTGATATATCTATGTACATTTCTTTATTATATCTCCACTCTCATTTCGTGCCAAAAATAATCCGGATCAACTATTCCCAATGTAATTTAACCAATTACAATGTTAAGGAACTTGAGTGTACTTAATAGATTAGGAAAATTATAATGAAATTGATAACTTTGGTATACTTGACATGATGTAGTCATCCCTGATGGTTAGCTCAAGCAGTATTGAGCCTGGCGTGATATATCTCCCCTAGTGATCAGTTGGGGAGGTCACAAGCACGGGGTCTTCACTATGTGAACTTGTGACATAGCGCCTTCATTCATGGGATATTAAAGAATATCCCTAA
>JASDQU010500351.1:185398-200249 GCA_032191745.1 Picea mariana
TGTGCCAAAGTTGTGCCCCTGGGAAGTTGATACACCAAACTACCCAAAACACCAAAACAAAGGTCCACAAAACTGTTGGATTTTCATCTTCTGGGATTAGGGTTTTGGATTTTCTTTATGTTAAAAATACATTTGGAGCCTCATTGTAACAATCATCTTTTTGCGAAAGAGCGTAGCGGTCACATCTCTTCTCAGAGATAAGCTTCCACCATTCTAGCAAGTCTTTCACTATGTATTTCTACAGTTTTGTACATTTCACTCATTAATAGAAATTGTATATTATTGTATCTATGTGTTTATGGTTATATCTCAGATATATCTCTGTTTTATTATTGGATATCTGATATATCTATGTACATTTCTTTATTATATCTCCACTCTCATTTCGTGCCAAAAATAATCCGGATCAACTATTCCCAATGTAATTTAACCAATTACAATGTTAAGGAACTTGAGTGTACTTAATAGATTAGGAAAATTATAATGAAATTGATAACTTTGGTATACTTGACATGATGTAGTCATCCCTGATGGTTAGCTCAAGCAGTATTGAGCCTGGCGTGATATATCTCCCCTAGTGATCAGTTGGGGAGGTCACAAGCACGGGGTCTTCACTATGTGAACTTGTGACATAGCGCCTTCATTCATGGGATATTAAAGAATATCCCTAAWTTCACTAGATATTGATATATATCTCCCAAAATCCGTTTGTTGAACCCCCCTCCCAATACATATTTACAATAAAAGAAACCTCTATTTTTACTAAATACCCCTTTTTATACCGCCAATACCTATAAATTCCATGATACCCCACACCCCCCCAATAACTACAATATCTTGACTTTATTTTCACAATTTAAAAATCCTCTTTATGAATGAACATGATAAGATATTGGTCAACAGGTGAATCCCCCTTGGTCACAAGTTTGATTCTCTTGATCCCATCGGGGTGAGGCTTCATAATCAGGGTCTACCCCATTTACCATCCATGAATCATGAGGAAGTGTTTGAAGGGTTTTTTGCAAAGATTTCCTTGGGAAAAAAGTACTTGACATGATGTAGTCATTTAATAAGTGAACATACTCGACTTATTTCTAATAGAAATTCTTATCTAAGTCCAACAAAAATTTAGTTTGACATTTTTCATTAAAATTTAATTAAGAATGAATGCTCTTAATTAATATTTAATTACATATAAATAAAATTTGTAAAATTTATTCCCTATAAAAAAATCCTTCTACATAAAGAAAATGGAAAAATGTTTTATAAATCTAAAAAAAACATTTACCGAGTTTCCCTTTCACTCAACTTGAGAATGGAAAAATGTTTTATAAATCTAGAAAAAAAACATTTACCCAGTTTCCCTTTCACTCAACTTGAGAAATGACTAGAATAGTTGAGTGGTGACTAGAATGACTTGGGCATTCTATCCACAAGGAAGTGAAACATACATATAAATTGGTTGAATCTCACAATTACCATACCATAAAAATGCAAGCTAAAATATGTGTATATTAAAAATTTTATGTAAGCTTACAACCTAATATATTGATGGTTAAGAAGATCTAATGATTTTTATATTAGTGTAAGTGTTTTTTCTATCTTCATAGCATCATCTTCAACATGTTCACTTTTGTAATATTTTTTTAAACATTTTAGCATTTTTATTTATATAATATCTATTCAACATTTTACTATTTTTATTTATATAATATCTATAAGTTTTAATAGCAATATTATATTTTCTATTACATATATCATAATAAACTTTTAGTTTACACCCGAATGGGGTGATGACAGGTGGGGCTTGGGCTTCACACGTGGTGAGCCTGATCATCACTTTGTACAACCCCGAAAAGTTGTGATCTCAAGTTATGGGAGTAATTAGTGGTTTGCACGACGATATGGTGGAGGGCGGTATGTCATCATCTACCCACATGCAATGATGATGGAAAGGTTTCAGATCAGGACGTGTTGGAGGTACGAAAATAATGGGAGGATGTCGATGAAAAGTAATGGCAATCAAATTCAGGTTTTTCACATGATGAGAATGGAACAAAAACCAGGTAGAACCACCAAGCTGGATGATGATCAGATTGAGTGGATGACCATGGCTCATGCGAGAGATGAATGTTGTAGGCAAAGGAAGGATGATTGTGGTAATGGTTCTTTGTGTGAACTAGTCTCGGGTCTTGTCAATGAGTTTTCATTATGTGTGGGAAACTCTCTAGGGTTAGTAGTGTTTTCAGTGGTTTCAAGCTTCTCCTAGTGGGAGTGGTCTCCCTTGGTCTATTCTCCATTTTTCTTCTAAAGAAGCTTATTTTCGAGTAAGAGTGTCTAGGTGGGGAGGTGATGGAGTCCCCTGTCAAGTCAAGGTGTGCGGCCGAATTTTATGGGTGAGGCCCTATTCAGGGTTGATAGTGTCTCTAAGGGTTGGTTGGAAAGTGGCACCCTCCTTAGCTTCCTCAGAAAGCGACCATACTACCTTAATGAGGTATCCCTATTATTCATGGCTCTATTTTCCGAGTCTATTTTTTTTTATTTTTGCATTTGGCCTTGGGATTTGTCTTAGTCTTGGGTGGCTCGAAGGGTTTAATCCTGGGGGTGGAAACCTTAGTGTTAGGTCGGGGGCCAAAAAGTTTTAATGGTGGTGTTATCGTGGAAATGTTAGTTGGCATGGTTGTTTTATTTGTTGTTATAAGAGTTTTCTGGTCTAGACAGATCTACCCACTGGTATTCCTTAGTGTTGTGGGAAACCTAAGGGGATTTTTGTTCCTCTTGGTGGTGGGTCATCCCATTTTGCATATTGTGGCCTAGGAGTTTTGGGTTGTTAGTATGCAAGTGGTCAATATTGTACCCTCTCCTTTCACAAGGATTCTCCAATGGCATATGAAAAAATCCTTTGACCTGTCAGAATCTAGTAAGAGAGATGGCAAGCACAGAAGGGCTCAAAACCCCCGATGCAAAGGAAGACATCACAAAGAACTCGGGGCACAAGGGAATAACAAGTTGCCAAGAAAGCCAAATTAATCTATGACAAGCATATCACGCCATAAAATAAGTAAAGAATAGACAAGTTGGTGGGCAAAGCAAGATTGAGAAGCAAGGAGACCCTGAAACAAATAATACAATAAGATTTGCAGAATTGGGTTGAAGACACAAGGCTTGCAAAATCTCTTGTCACCCTATAAATGGACAATAAGGAGGATAGGAAAGTGTTGACCCGGGACACAATTAGAAGATTTGAAGCCAAGTTCACAGTCTTTTGCAGAGTGGCCTTAGGGATCAACTTTAAAATGCACGATTGGGATCCAAATAATAATGATGATTTGATAGATGTGACAGGTACCTCAGGCTCTCAGGGTACCAATTCCAACCTGATTACCATTGATGAGGACGAGTGATGAGGAGAAGAAGAAAGGAAATCCACGTGTTTTAGGGCCCTCTAGGGCATCCCAGTCTTAGAAAATGTAAATTCCATATCCTTTATGTTCTTTATGATGTATAATATCTTTGAGTATCTAATTTTCAAGTGTCTTTTAAAACAGTTTGTTAATTATATGATTATCTATGACATTATAATTTTGATAAAGACATATCAGAACTTTAGTTTCTTTTTTACATAGTTTTGATCGTTAGGGTTGCAAATCAATTGTTTACTATATGATTATATGAGTAGCTTAGATTAAAAAAAAACTTTTAGTTTATGGAAAGACAAAATTTAATTTTAATAATAATATTATCTTAGTTATAATATTGATTATAATTATAACACTTTCAATTTATAGAAACATAAAAATTAAATTAAATTTATAATATCCTAATTATTTACAAAGTTAGTTTTATTTAGTAAATACTTATGTTTTTATATTGATTTAGAAATTTTAAAATTGACCAAAAAAAAAAAATTGTGAATTTTTTTTTTTTGTAAATCAATTTTATTTCACAATTATTATACATATTATAACTTGTAATTTTATTTTTCATTTATTATACATATTTTTATAACTTGTAATTTTATTTTATATTTATTATATATATTATTATAACTTGAATTTTATTTTACATTTATTATACATATTATTATAACTTGGAAATTAATTGACTATCTATTTTTTTTTTTGAAGTAAAAAGTGGGAGGATCCTGTTATATTAAAAGTGCAGGCTTACAAAGTCTTTTGGAGTGCCAGTTGTCCCGCTTAAAAAGGAAACCGGGACAAGTGGTTGTCCCATGCCACTTGTTTTCACCCAAAAAGAACCAGGCCGACATCTGTCCTGCCCGAAGCAAACCAGGATGTATGGCCGCCATTAGTTTCAGATTGTTCCAGAGCTTACTACTGACAGCATAATGATAGTCTAACTGAGCTAGAGCTCTAGTTTGAAACAAAAGAAAATTTCTAACTATGAACATTCACTGAATCAGTTACCCGGTGTCCTCATCGACTTCGTCATTCTTTCCCCATCTGGTTGAAAGCGCGAAGGGTTGTGCGCACGTAGGGCATTGTCGGCTTGGAGATGTGTTGGAGTATGCAACATACATCATGTCGAAGCATTGGCTGACTTGGAGGGCCCTGTAGATTTGGTCGTCCACCATGTTGTGCGTTTCAAAGATCAGTTCCAGGTGCTCTAGGTGGAGGAGTGGAGGCTGGCCATGCCATTCTCATTGAGCGGAGGAGAGGGGAATTGGCTTTTGTACATCGCTACCCTCCATTTCTTCATTTGCTCTGCCGCCTTGCTGTCCTTGCTGCTCGTCCTGCTAAGTCGCTTCCTCTGAAAATTCATCGCTTGTTGAATTTTCCTTTTCTTCTGTGTTGCTCGAGAATTCTTCCTCGACGTAGCAAGTTGTGTGTTCCCATGTTGGGTCACCTTCCTTGTGACTGTGTGTCGTTCCTGGATCCCGAGGCTTGGCTTCGTCCACGAAACAGGTGAGGGGATCCCAATTATCTGGAACAGTGAAGAGGAGATGTGTTGGAGGAACCTGGATGGGTTCATCCAGAACAATCTCCTCCACACAAGCCGTGGGAGGCATCCAAGGCTTCCTAGTTCTCCGAGTGCATGCCATAGATAGCATTCTTTCAAACTTCTTCTGCCTCTTTCCACGGGAGTCAAATGCATACCACGCAGCGCCTCTGCGAGGTTGTCCTCTTGCTCTCGACATGTAGAGGAGCAGAGCTATAACCAAAATGCCAAATGGGTAAGTGTCTCTGCACCAGCACTCCGAAGGTTCAGCCTTCGGTCGCTCAACTCCCAAATGCATTGCATAACCATCAGAGCGACTGATAAGGATGAAGGTGACTGTGACATCCTTGGCCATTAAGGCTATGCCCTTAGTGCTCTGGTCCTCCATCCTCTTCACTCGCGTGAGAGGCCTTGTCCTCTGGTTTTGGCTACTCGAGCTCCCTTCCATCTTAATGATGAGGAGATGAAAACCGATAGCCAATATTTATGGCCATGCCCAGCTTGTCCTACATGACACCCCATCCGAGGAATTGACTATCTATTATTACTAATTATTATAACTTGAATTTTATTTTACATTTATTATACATATTATTATAACTTGAAAATTAATTGAGTATCTATTATTACTAATGCTCTAAATAGGATATGTAGAGAATAACTCCAAGTTGATACTTTATAGGCTATACATAATATTTACAAAAAACTAAAACAAGTGTTAAATTAATTGGTATAGCCAAACACCCCTAAAGAACATAATTTATTTTCCATTAAGAAACACTAAACAACCACTTTAAGTAACATAATTCATTCTCCATTAAAGGGTAGAGATTTTAAAGTGAGTGGTTTATATATATTAATTATAAGGGTGATATATATATAAAGTGAGTGGTTTATATATAAATTATAAGGGTAGAGTTCTGAGAGTGGAAACGCAAAATCCTTGCTGTCGCGTGCATTATTGGCTTTTTCAAAGTTGGAACGACAAATTAATTTAAGAAAAGATCCTCTCTTCTCTCAACTTGGACTGGGCGCGTGCATGGAACATTCGGCTGCTTTTCCTCTCTGCTCTCTTATTTTAATTTCAATTTTCCTGGAACTTCTTGTGCAGGTTTCAACTATCTGTATATGATGTTAAACATTGCTTATCATATTAGAAATATTTCATTTTCATCATATATTTTATTTGAGTGCTGATGAATTTAAATATATTTGCCTTTCAATTCCGAGGTTGAAAGGCATACATACACACTAAAAAAAAGTCCATTGACTAACAATCCAGACCAAGGATTCTGTCTTTTTGGAAAGAGAAGATTGCCTCCTCTACTTGCTCTCTATTTGTTTCTTGATTTATCATTCTTAGAAAAGAACTCTTTAGTAAAAAGTATTTCAGCAATATTTGTCTAAGCTAAGAATGAGTGAAAAAATATTAATTTCCATCTTTATAATTTTTTTTTTAAGGTGATGCCTTATTACCATCTCATTTGGGCATTTTCCAAATAGTTTTATAATATTTTTTTGTTGAAGGTGGATGCCTTACTACCATTTCACTTAGGCATTTTCCAAATAGTTTTTTTATTCTTTCTTTTTTTGGTAAAATTTTCAAAAACTTTTGTTTTCATTATGATAAGAATAGTCCATTATGTGTGTGAGAGAAGGACACTCAAAGCCAAACTAAGTTCTAAGGCCCAAACATAATATCCGTTGCAAAAAAACATCTCTTTCCTTAAGTGGATCTTAAGAATAGTCCACTGAGTTATTATACATCCCCATCACATTAATGTTTTAGTAGATTAATCTCACTTCATTTGTTTTTCTCTCTCTCTCTCTCTATATATATATATATTAATTACTAATCTAACAATAAAAGAATTAATTTACTAATATTATTATAATATTATTATTTTGATTTTTAATTTTTAAGTGAAACATAAATTCATATTCATTTAAAAGATGGTTGTGTTGAAGTTAGTAATAAAATTATATTCAACATAGTTCATAGATTTCACCAAAACTATACATATTTCTGGAGAAATAACTATAATCAACAGTGTCTTCTCCAAACAGGAGTTCCGTGTATTTCCACTAGTGGTCTCCTTAACATATTGAAGAAAAATACATACAACTCAAAAGAACATTCAAACTCAATTAGAGATGAACACTACCTTGTGCTTCCTACCCCTCTATTGATTGAGGGGAGCTTTGGTCTACAATCTCCATGGGGTCACAATTTTGATGGACTATTAACCCTGCATGAAGTGAATTAGCAATGTCGTGGTTAATGGAGGCAAAGGAGAGAGAGTCCATATGCTAAGAGAGAACCAAAGAACAAATTCAGTTGCACTCAACCTCCAATTAATCAATTTGACGTTTCTAAAGAAGAAGAAGACTCGTAATATTAGCGTTGTGTGTGGCATTGGCCTGCTCGAGCTCAATAATTTTGGAGGAAAATAACATTAGTGCATTGTTGTTGCCCTAATTTCTATCTATGTGCCTGTGAAGAACCTGTATAACTTATGTAATATTATTATTTTCCATGACTAGTCTATTATGCCTTCCACACTTACAAAATCAAGGAACAAATTGTATGGACAAGATAAGACAACCTGCAAAATAACCAGTATAAAGAACCCTAAACTAAAGGACCAATTCTCAAACCACTAAAAGAAAAGAGACTCCAAATTTACTCTACTATGACTATTCCTTTGTGATTCTTGTTAACTTTGTGATTCTTTATAAACTCATTTTTCTTCGAAATTTTGTATTATATAATATGATGTAAAAACATGTACTTGTGAAAGTGGAGACTACCACTATCATGTGTCTCAAAAGTGCTTACCTACCAAATGGAAGGGCATAATGTTGACTTATTGTGTACTTCCTCATAAATTTAAGTTTGGTTTATATATCACAATGTTACAATGTGACATGACATAAAATAAAAAGGTAAGTGAATGTGAGTGACCCAACTTTATATGAGTCATTCAAGTGGTGGGTTGTATTTTAACCTTTGTTTTTACAATAAATGAAATGAAAGATGAATATTAAAGCCATGGAATCCATTATTATAGCCATGGTGTATTGTTTGTGAATTTGTCACTTATGTTTGTGAGCTGAGATCAAATGAGGAATATACCTTACTCTATTTCATGTGAATTTTAATGTAGAACAACTCAATCATCTCCTTCTCCTCCTTGTGACTACAACCAACTAGTGCCACTTCCTTCTAAAGAGTAGTGCAACTAATCTTCCCTTCTAGGTTTGAGGTGTTGTCCACCATTTCCTCAACAACCATTATAATCAACGACTTCTTATTTTTCTTTTGGAAATTCTTGGGGTGCTTCTGAAGGAAAGCTTTCCAGCATTCATCCTCAATGTATCCCTTTCAATCACAACCCTTGCATTGCTTGGTGGAAGGTATTGCTTCTCGTGTTGTTTCCATAATCTTTTTCTCACTCCACTTCTTCTTGTTTTTTCCCTTTCTCTATTTCTCTTCTTCTTTTGTTTGCTTGTGTGTGCATGATTGTTGCTTCCACTTGTCTCCTTCGCGGTAGTGTTCTTGAACACTGGTTTAATCTATTGTATTAGGTTTGAATAACATTAATACACACTGAATATTGTTAGAATATAATGGATGAGCTCATATTACCATTGACAATATCTCTATTGTCACCCAACCATAGGCCGAAGCCACCCTCCAAGCACCTTAACTTTGACGGAGAATCACTCTGGAAGCAAACCCTAGGCTAGATAGCCAAACAAAGGGTAGCGCACCTTTCCCCAAGGATAGCGCACCAATAAGAGCTGATTAGATAGTCCAAACCCTAGCCAAGAGATATTCCAAGACAAAATGTAACTGCTAGCTGCAGCAGCTGCACCGGCAACTCTCCTCCAAACCTGCGCACAAAACTAGGCACTGCAGTGCGCACAAGTGTTGCTCTGCAATTTTGAGACTGCCTGCCAAAATGAAGACCGGCCTCCTGTATTTATAGTAATTATGGCTAATTGCCTGGGTCGACTTCTCATTCTGGGTATCTGTCTGTTCAATATATTATTATTTCTTCTGGTCGACTTCTTCTCTTGGAGGCTAATAACCTAATATAAATTATCTTCTTGAGCCGACAAGTCTTCTAGGGTTATTAGCCAACTCATTAGGGTTTCTTCTTGCTTCCTGGAGTATTCTATTCTCATCAGGTTTACACATGGAGGTAAATACCTCCCGCAGCTACCATAATATCAAAACTCCCTTCTAGCTAGGGAGCTATTACAGGTAATGGTCTTGAGCACAAAACATACCATTCACTCGGTAGCATCAATATAGTCGTCCAGACTATCTCATGACTAGATCATGAGCATCATCGTCACCATCGGTGTCATCACCTGCATCATCTCTCGAAACCATACTCCATCTGAGTAATCAGACATGATGTTGGATAAGTCACTCACACCACAGAGTGATAAAAGAGCCATTCTTCTAATCTGGACATATGTCCTAGAAGAGTAGATGTTCTGAACCATTTTCCGTTTGGGAAATCTCTGTCCTTTAATCATTCATCTGGATGATAATCATTTACCAAACTGATGATAGTCTTCAAGGTAATCAAAACAAAATAGAACACAATTGTGTCTATCCATAGTAGTACATAACTACAATCTAGTGGTACACTACCACACCAAGTAGCAAACAAGTACTTGATCAGTAATGTATAGTCATGAACAGTGGAACACATCCACCACAGTAGTATACATCTCCTGTCATACAGTCTTCATAACAATCATCTGATATCAACCTGCACATAAACAATGTTATTATATAAACTGAATCATCTGGGTCAATCTTTCACTCACATCTGTGAGATCCGAAAGAATATCTTCCCTCAAAGTAGAACATCAATGATGGGCTATCTGCCTTATTATTCTCAAACAAGGAAGAACGATTGTTCTAATTTATGAGCTTGGACCATTCCTCACCCTGGGCCATTCCTCCGACACTAAACAAAGTGTAACCTAGAGAGAATGAATCTTCCCTAAGGAATGTCTGTCCCTGATTGCTGAGCCTGGACCATTCCCCACCCTGGGCCATTCCTCCGACACTAAACAAAGTGCAACCTGGAGAGAATGAATACACCCTAAGGAATGATTGTTCGTACCATTTCCTCTGTTAACCACAAGAGGAAAATATTGTCCTGTGCCAACCTCCAAAACGGACCATTCCTCATGTTAACCACAATGAGAAATCGTTGTCCAACGAGGTGGGCCAGTCCTCTTGAGTAACCCTCAAGAAGAGAGACTGTCCTAGACCACTCCCCATGTTAACCACAATGGGAAGTCGTTGTCTATGGTACATCAAAAATCTGGACCATTTTCCGAACTGGAAAATGTTTGTCCATTAGAAATATTAATCCACTTTCCGAACTGGAAAGGAAACTACTCATCTGGACCATTTTCGAACTGAAAAATGATTGTCCATGAATCAATACATATCAGTGCTCCCTCCCAACCTAGGAGTCATCTCTTCATTTTTTCAATAAGGAAGTCATCTCCACGAGCTCCAGCTTGAGTATGCAAACTCTTTCATCTTGGATAGAAGATTTACCAAAATGTCTACTTATATGCTCATCTGTGGAGATATGTATTGGAGAACCACTTTCTCCTTTCTGGACTTCATCATGGATAATGTAATGCTTGGTTTCAAATGTACTTCGGTCTGGAACATTGGCTTTCTCTGAAGGCTTCATGTAGCTCTGATCAATAGAGTATATCATTGTTGGGAAACTGGAACATATCCATGTGGAACTTCTTCTGTCATCATGAGATCTGTTCTACTGAGTAATCATCTTGATATAATATCTATGTTATAGAAAATCTTCAGCACGCTTATGTTGTGCACTAGAGGTTCTCCACCAAGTTATATTTTTCCATCTGCATACAAGGATCTCTTTCTGGTATGCTTCAAAGTCTTGAGGTTGCTTCTTCATATGCTCTTGTTCAATTAGTCTTTGCATTTATCTAATGTAGAACTCCAACTCATGGATGTTGCAGATGATATAATGCCTCATGTAGAGATATGTCTAGTTTACCGGAACGAGTAATCATAATAGTCTTCTCCCTCCCTCTGGGAGAACCTATAGTTCTATATCTCCCTCCCTCATTCATAAGTCTTCTCCCTCCCTCCCTCATTCATAAGTCTTCCATACACTGTTCTTCTGATTGATTGCTTTTAGTGAGTTCATATCAGGCTGGTAATATTGTGATTCTTAATACAATGTCTGGTTGTTCAAGATTCTCTTCTTTCTTGGAATCTTCATGTTCTTCCTTATGTTTTTCTTTAGCTCTTGGGTCCATGGAGTTTCTTATAGATTCCATGCCCTAAATATTCTAGTTCTTTCTTTCATCATAGGATCATGGATATGGATGGAAAACCAGGGGTACTTTAAGGCTTCTCTTTGAAGAAGACTTCTTCTGAGGTTGAACAGAACATGTACTGTCTTTCATGGCTGCTACCATGGATATATACTTCATCATCTTCAATGGATCATAGGATGAGCTCCCTCCTAATCCTTGCTTCATATATGAGTGCATATAATTGACACCCTCCATCTGACAGAGTCCACGCTTCTGTCTGCATCCTTATTGTCTTCTTCAAAATGTCATAATCTTTCTCCAATTTTTCTCTTGATTGTTGACTTCTTTCTGTCTTTTCTTCTTCTAAGTCTCTTCAAGATTGATTCTAATTTCGGCTTATATTGTAATAGCTTCCACATGATTTGTATGATCTAACTTGTATAATGATAGCAATCCTTATTTTTTTGTTTTTCCATAGGTATGGTTCTTCTTGGAACACATTATCTTCCAAGAGATAGATATACAAGATATGTACAGAGACGATGCAAACAAGATATGTACAAGAAGAGTATTGTTACCTTAAGAAGAAGAAGTCTCTTTCATCTTGCTTAGTCTTATTTGTAGGTTCCTTTTCTTCGGAAACTGATGCTTCATGTTTCTCCTTCCTTTTCTTCAGCTCAAGACAATGATTCTCATAGTGACCATACCTTCGAAAGTTGAAGCATTGTATTTCTGAAATATCTTTCTCTTGTTTTGGCTTCCTCATTGAACCAAACTTCCTTTTGTTCCTGAAAACCCTGAATCTTGTTGTGAAGGCTTGATGATCGTACTTCTTTCGGGGTTTCTCTTTTGCATTGATCCTTGATTCTTCTTGAGCACAACAAGTCCAAAGTTCTTCAAATGTAGGATACTCCTTCCTTGTGTTCATGCTTGCGGCAAATGCATCCCATGTCTTGGGAAGACCATTGAGTACTATGTTTACCAATTCCTTCTTTGAAAACGATCTCTTCAATAGCTTGTAGTTGATCTCTTGACTGAGAGATTCTCACAAAGTATGATGTTATGTTGTCATCATCATTCATATTCATGTCACAGAGCTCATTCTTCAAACTCATTACTTGTCCAATGTTTCTGACTGAGAAGAGGTTTGTTAGGGCATCATACATCTTCTTCGATGATTCAAGATGGGAGATGTAGGGTATCAAGTGATCTTTGATATAGTCCACTATGATACTCATGGCATTGATGTCACCGTCTTTGAACTTCTCCATAGTTGCAACGTTCTATGGTTCCTTCTCTTTTCCTTCTTCAAACTCTGGTTTCACGATCTTTCCTTTCACGATATCGAGTACTTTATTCTTGGAAAGGATGAAATCAATCCTTGGCTTCCATGCTCTGAAGTTATAAGCTCCATCTAACTTGTTCTCTGACTTCATAGAGTAAGTCATGGCTGCTTTGACTTGGTGAACCCTAGATTTGACCAAAAACTCAAACTTCATGTCTTGGCTTGCTGAGAGTACTAGGAGATGCACTAGGATAGGGCACACTGATCTATCTGGAGATTAAGTCAATCCCTTCACTTAAGGTGCCTCAATGAGAGGATTAGGGTTTCTGCAACTGCACCTACTAGTAACCCCAACAACAGTGCTATGGTGACTGCTCCTGCTAGAAACCCTAGTGATAGTTCTTCAACGAGCTCAATATCCTTACGGCTATGTTTCCTTCCAACGGTTAGAATGAATGAATGAGGTGTGGGCCCATAACCTGTTGGAATATAATGGATGTGCTCGTTTTACCATTGACAATATCTCTATTGTCACCCAACCATAGGCCAAAGCCACCCTCCGAGCACCTTAACTTTGACAGAGAATCACTTTGGAAGCAAACCCTAGGCTAGATAAACAAACAAAGGGTAGAACACCTTTCCCCAAGGATACCGCACCAACAAGAGCTTATCAGATAGTCCAAACCCTAGCTAAGAGATATTCCAAGCCAAAACGTAATTGCTAGTTGTAGCAGCTGCACTGACAACTCTCCTCCAAACCTGCACACAAAAATGGGCACTGCAGTGCGCACAAGTGATGCTCTGCAATTCTAAGACTGCCTTCCAGAGTGAAGACTGGCCTCTTGTATTTATAGTAATTATGGCTAACTTCCTGGGCCGACTTCTCATTCTCAGTATTTGTATGTTCAATATATTATTATTTCTTTTGGTCGACTTCTTCTCTTGGAGTCTAATAACCTAATATAAATTATCTTCTTGAGCTGACAAGTCTTCTAGGGTTATTAGCCAACTCATTAGGGTTTCTTCTTGCTTCCCGGAGTATTCTATTCTCGTCAGGTTTACACGTGGATGTAAATAACTCCTGCAGCTACCATAATATCACAAATATGAGGTAGCAATTCTCTTAAGTACTTGATCAACATATCTAGGCCTTTGAGAGAGACACCCAACTAAATATCTCTTTTTCTGAACTCTGTGGTGAACTCCTACACTGATTTCCCTTGCCTCTACCTGAAGTAATGCCATGTATTCCATTGGTGCTCCTCATATCTGATTGGGTAGAACTAACCTTTGATCATGTCCTTGAAGACCTCCCAATTGGCCAATGGTGGATCATTTTTTAGTGCCTTGCCTACTGCGTCGCTCTCCCACCATGCCAAAGCATGGCCACTATTTCAATTTGATGGCATCAACTTCCCTGACATATGGCTTGATTTCCACATTCTCCTCCACATGGAAAGGTACATGTTTTTTTCTATAGCTACATTCTCCCATCTTTATCTCAGTCTTGCACTCTATCACTAGTTTCTTTTCCTCTTTCTTGGAATATTCATGACAAGTCTTTTTTTAGGGTATTTCCATACCCTTCACTGCCAACAATTGTGTTACCATCTACTTCAACGTGGAAATACTCCATTCTAGCCAATCTAACTTGATCCTGGCATCTTCTTCTTCATGTTGACCCCTTATCATTATTGGTGCTTTGCTTCTCTATATCCCTAACAATAATTCTTGTCCACTTCTTTTGTAGTCAATGTGAGTGCTTGTCGTACAAGTCTCACCAAGTACATTCAAACTTATGCTCTAATACAATATGATCCATAAATGGTAGTCTTATAGCCTGTTTGTTTCACCAACACAAATTCCCAAACAAAATACAAGTTGTTGCATTTTTTATACATAATTTCAAGACTAAGATGACAACAATAGCATTGGATTCTTCAACTAGCTTATCCACCTAGATGGTTTTTCTATGCAATGTTTAGATGGTAAAATTAAACCTCTTTCAATGACCTTACCCTAATCTTATTAGTAGGATGTATTCTAAATCCAACCTGAGCTCTCGTGTGATTAAATTATCTCCGATTCAACTTAAATATCAATCAAAAGGCACACATGAAAAGACACTTAAATCCTCACATAAGGAAAGTCAAACTGATTAAATATCATTTAAAGAGGATTTATTGACATGGAAGATGGCCAACATTAGATGCCAAATTAACTTGAAATCGTCGTCTAGCCACCATTTAATGTGTTCAGGGG
>JASDQU010500351.1:205123-215408 GCA_032191745.1 Picea mariana
CCTTTTGTGTATGTGGCACATTATGGAGGTCAAAGAATTGTTCCATCTGAAATATCCATGTGATTGGGTCCTTGCCATCAAACTTCCTCATATCAATCTTAGGAACGTGGTTGGTCTTCAAACCAAAGTCAGAGTTTCTCCATTCTTGATTCACCTTCCTTGTGTCCTCATCATGAATTTCATGGGATGCATTTTCACTTTCAGGTGTCTTGTCTGTTACAAAATTTTTCAATACTTCCATGATCTCCCCTTTTAAACCATCCATCTTAGTATCCAACTTAGCTTCCATTGAATCCATCTTAGTATCCAACTTAGCTTCCATTGAATCCATCTTCTTTTGTAGTTCATTTATGTCCCTACACATTTATTCACCTTCATCAAGAGTCCAAGTAGGATTGTTTGGAGGCTTATTTGGTGTAGAAGCTCCCCTTTTTGGTGGCATGTTGGCCAAGTATCACTTTTGAACCTTGATTTTGAGGTGGTTCTGCTAGACAATATTTCTTCTATTGTATCTCCTAAGTTTCAGATATTTTTGGTATGAAACTTTATTTTATGTAGTTCTCTGATATTTCTTCTCTGCAATGCCATAGGTCTGATCAAAATTGGATGTGCCAAGTTGAATTTACAGTAACTTCCCCACAACTTGCCGATTTTTTTCCTTTCCAGGAGATCTCACTTGTATAGTGTGCCCCGCACAAAATAATTGATATAAAATTATGAAACTCGCACCAGAAATACTACAGACTGTCCACAATCCAATGAAACCAGTCCCACTCAATTTGAATACTCTAGGAAGAAGTTATGATTGTTTTACCTGGAACACCTTCTTGAGACTAGTCAGATACCCTATCTTACACAGGGTGTATATACAAATTTAAGATGACACAGAAGATGAACCTTTTACCACAGATACCTTACTAATTTCTGTAAATAGCCTCCAGATTTCAGGTTCTGAAACGTTACAAAAAATGTTTTATAGCGAAAATTCCGCAATGACTCAGTTTAGGATGATTCCAGAACCCTATCTTGTATAGGTTGTATCTATGAAAGTATAAAGCCTCAGAAGATGAATTTTGAACCAAACGTATCTTGATCTGTCTACTAAATATCCTCCAAACCGTTCCTTCTGAAAAATTGTAGAAAAGAAGTTATAGAGAAAATGCCAAGGTGTCTCAAATGTAGCAGCGCAACCCCAAGACCTTGAGCTCTGATACCATATGTTAAGAACCAAATATCAATATAGCATAGAAAAACTTCAGAAAAGTACTCAATGCCTTGAAAAAGAGATAATTTTAGATAATAAGCCTCTTCGAGGGGGCAACCTCCTTTCACCCCACTTAAATGTTCAAGTACAAGATGATTCAAAATGAAAATGTCTCCTTGGTATATATAGGAGACTAGGAGGTATAATTACAACTAATGGCCTAAAGCCGGCATAAATAAAATAACATTACTAATATAATATGCCCCAATTAAGGGGTAATGAGCCAATATTAGGGCTTAACATATTGTCATGGTTTTACCATGTAAATATATGATTTGTTGAATGCTATTTATGTTATCTTCTTTTATCTTTTATGTTATTTCTTTGCAACTAATTTGCGTTGAAATTTATATTTTATGTGGGCTCATGTTTCCAAAAAGTGGTATCATAGCTCAGGTTAGAAGGCATAGGCAAGCACTGTCTAGGAAGGTCTAAGGTTCTCAAGCCACAAGTTTGTGTGTTAGTGGAAAGTTTTTCGTGGAAGAGATATCAACTAGGTTTTGTGTCACTTTGTGATGTTGAGAAAGTCTCTCTCGAGCATGTTCTTTTTGATCTAGTGGGGGCTGTAGATTAGGAAATATCCAGGAACCTTAGAGGATTGATGGGGAATCAAGCAACTGGAATGGATTGGTCCTGGTTGTTTTAATATCCCACTTCATCCTTGTGCTATAAGTCTATGCTCAGGTAAACAGGAAAGGGGGATGGGTGCAACTTGGTCTCAACCTCGCGTTTCCAACAAGCTTGGTCTTGGTTTCTTTAATCCACTTCATCCTTACGCTATAAGTCCAAGCTTAGGTATAGAGGGAAGGGGGATGAGTGCGATCTGGTGGAGGCCATGGAGGACGACGTGCTACCTGATGACACAAAGTTTGGAGAGGGCGTCCAAAATCACATATATTCCATCTACTTTGCGTGAAAAACTCAAAGTGCACGGGGGAAGGATCGTTGGTATTTCAAGTCGGAGAGGTGGATCAAGGATGATAATTCCATGAAGGGAGAATCAAATTTCAGTGATTTTGTTATAGTTTAGTGTTTGTTTTGCAACATCAAATGTTGAAGGTTTCAAATGCAAAGTTTGAGGTGGAGAAGCTCAATGGGACAAATAACTTCAAGTTGTGGAAGCTCATGATGTGCGATCTATTGGTGCAACAAAGTCCACACAAGGCGTTCACAGGAAAGACAAAGAAACCTATGGGTATGACTGATGAGGAATGGGAAGATATTGATACAAGGTCTCTTGACACCATTCGATTGTGGTTGGTAGATGATGTTCTTTTCAATATTGTTGGAGAGGAAGCAACAATAGGCTTATGGAGTAGAATGGAGAGCCTTTACATGACAAAATCATTGACAAAATAATATATTTGAAGAGGTAATTGTACAACTTATGAATGAAAGAAGGTACCAAAATTGCTAATAATTTAAATATTTTCAGTACTCTATGTGCCAATTAACTAGTATGGGTGTAAAAATCGAAGATGAAGACAAGGCGGTCACACTGTTTTGTTCATTTCCTAAATATTGGAACCACTTAGTCACTTCTAATAGTTTTATCACAAAAAACACTCTTGATTTTGATTTTTTTGTGGGACCCTTATTGTTTGAGGAGGTGCAGAGGAAATCCAATATATAAACCTCCACTTTGGAAGCAATGGTGGCTAGGGGTCGATTCAAAGAAAAAGAGGAGAATTCAAGAGTTACAATTAGTTCTAAGTCAAAAGATGAAAAGGGTAAGAGAAAATGTTGGTACTACAATGAAGTAGGGCATCTCAACAAAGATTGTTGCAGATTTAAAATCCTTGAATTTGAATTTATGCAAGCATTGTGTTTTTGGGAAGCAGTGTAGACATAAATTTAAAACAGGTAGTCATGCAAGTAAAGATATTCTATATTATATTCATTCAGATGTTTGGGGGCCATCCCCTACAGTTTATTTTGGAGGATCATCATACTTTGTGAAATTTATAGATGATTACTCTAGAAAGGTGTGGGTCCATATTCTCAAAAGAAAAGCTTACATGTTTAATGTATTTAAACAATTTAGATTTTTGGTTGAAAAGCGAACTGCCAGGTCAATCAAGTGTTAAAGAATAGATAATGGAGACAAGTTCACATCTTTGGAACTTGAAAATTATTTCAAGGATGTTGGGATTGAAAGACATAAAAACATAGTTTACACTCCCCAACAAAATGGCATGGTTGAATGCATGAACATGACTCTTCTAGAGAGAGCAAGGAGCATGCTCTGTAATGCCAAGTTGCAACAAGATTTTTGGGTAGAAGTAGTCACTAAAACTTGCTATCTGGTAAATCGGTCACCATCAATTTTGATAGATTGTAAGATTTTTGAAGAGGTATGGACATGTCATTCTTGTTATTACTCAAATCTGAATTTTGTTGTTGTTGTGATGCTTATGATTTTATTTCTAAAGATCAATGTTCTAAGCTGGACCCTAGATCAAAAAAGTATATCTTTGTTGGTTATGGTGATTGAGTTAAGAAATACAGATTCTTAGATCCTACTGCCCACAAAATCATTATTAGCAGAGATGTAGTATTAATGAATCTCCTCTCATAAAATCAAACATAATAGAAGTTGAAATGCAAGAACAAGTACCATAAATCAAAAAACTCAATTGGAAACTCAACCATCTACAAAGAACAAGGATCAAGAAGAAGCTTTTGAAGAAATAGATGTGGATGTAGAAAATATACATGAAAATGTGGAAATGCCAGAACCAACTCTAAGGAGATATACATAGGCCAGAAATCCTCCTAAGAGGTATGCAGATTATATTTCATCTATTTCTTTGATTTCTAATGATGGGGAACCTTGTTGTTATTAGGAAGCGATGGAAAGTGCTAAATGGAAAATAACAATGAAAAAATAAATGGATTCCTTGGAGAAGAATAAAACCTGGGACCTGGTAGAACTCCCAAAGGGAAGGAAAATTGTTGGTTGCAAATGGGTCTACAAAGTGAAAAATGGTGTTGATGATAAAGTTGAAAGGTACAAAGCAAAACTGGTGGCAAAAGGGTATTCTCAAATGGAAGATATTGATTTCCATGAAATCGTTTTACCAGTTGTTAATCTTGTTTCTATTCGTGTAGTATTAGCACTGGCTGCTTTACTAGATCATGAGCTAGAACAACTAGATGTTAAAACAACATTTTTACATGGATATTTGGATGAGGAAATATATATGTAACAATCGAAAGAGTTTGTTTAGGATGACAAAAGAACATTTGTTTGCAAACTCAAGAAGTCAGTGTATGGCATGAAGTCATCTCCCAGGCAATGGTACAAGAAGTTTGATTCCTTCATGGTGAGCCAAAATTTTACAATAAGCGAGTATGATCATTGTGTTTACTTCAAAAGTTAAAAAAATGGTATATTCATTATCTTAGTGTTATATGTTAACGATATGTTTGTAGCAAGCAAAAGCATGATTGAGATTAGTAGGTTAAAGACTCAGTTGGCTAGGACTTTTGATATGAAGGATCTAGGAGCAACAAAACAAAATTTGGGCATAGAAATACACATGGACATGAAACAAGGTAAGCTATGGTTATCACAACAAAAGTACGTGGATAAGATACTTATGAGATTCAGTATAAATAATGTGAAATCAATAAATATTCCTTTGGCTTCCCATCTTAAGCTTTCTTAAAGTTTACGTCTTAGTAATAAAGAATAAAATGATTATATGTCTCGTGTACCATATGCTAGCGTAGTAGGAATTTTAATGTATGCAATGGTATGTACAAGACCAACTATTTCACATGTAGTTGGTGTTGTCGATAGATACATGGAAAATCCAAGTAGAGAGCATTGGGCAACAGTGAAATGGGTGCTTTAGTATCTTAGAGGCACAAGTGCTTATTGTATCACCTATAATGGTTGCAATGATTCGGTTTGTGGTTATGTTGATTTAGATTTTGTTAGACAAAAGGAGATCTAGTTCAAATTTTATCTTTGCTCTTGCAGGAGGACCTATTTGTTGGATGTCAAAGTTTCAAAACATAGTTGAGTTATCCACTACCAAGGTTGAATATATAATTGTCTCACATGCATGCAAGGAGGCAAATTGGTTAAAGGGTCTATCGGGAGAGTCTAGAAAAGTGCAAGACAAAGTAAATGTATTATGTGATAATTGAAGTGTTATTCATTTGGCTATCAATTTGGTTTATCACAATAAGACCAATCATATTGCTATTAAATACCATTTTGTAAGATAGGTTATTGATGAAGGTGGAGTAGCTCTTAAAAAAGTCCACACTCAAGAAAATTGTGCAGACATTGTTAAAGAAGCTATGATGGTGTTTGGCTTCTCTTGGCTTGAAGAAAAGGTGATGAATGGGCTTGGGCAAGGTATCCGAGATATTGTTGTCAAGGTGGAGATTGTTGGAATTGTGACAACAACAAAGGAAGCAAATTGTGGAAGTTCACGTAATGATGATAGTTATATTGAAGACGACATATATCTGTGTAGCCCTGAGTGGCCCTGAGTGGCATATGCAAATTTTGTAATCCTACTATGGGAAGATTGTAATCTTTATCTCTAAGCAATAAGAATATTGATACCTGTGGATGTTTCCTTAGCATATTGTTAGGGTTTTACCATGTAAATCCATGTCTTGTTGAATGTTATTTTTGTGATCTTCTTTTATCTTTTTTGTTATTTATTCGTAACTAATTTGCACTACAATTATATTTTCTATGGGCTCATATTATTTCCAACACCATCATTTAATAATCTATTTTTAAGGTCATAGTCAAGCCAAACACCAAATTGGTGTATGAGACCTGCTTGTTTGCGAGACAAAGGACCTCCTCCACGCAATGATTTGACTACTAAAATCTATGGAGGTATACATACCCTACCCCCCTCTGGATTTGAACCTGTGACCTGCAACGAGAAAACACATGTTCTTAACCATTAGGTCTACTCATGTTGTACAATAAAAAAATTAAATATCCTAAACTAAAAATCCTACCTTGATTTACCTTTAACTCAATATAATGTGAGATAAAACAAATATAGGTGAATGTGAACACTCCTACCCTCCTATGCCCCATAAGTGTTGACTTACTCAAGTGAAAAGGCATAATGTTGAATGACTCCCGCCCTCCTAAGCCCCACAAATACTTACTCCCACCCTTCTATGCCCCATATGTGTTGACTTACTCAAGTGAAAAGGCATAATGTTGAATGACTCCCTTCCTCCTAAGCCCCACAAGTGCTTACTCCCTCCCTCCTATGCCCCATAAGTGTTGACTTACTCAAGTGAAAAGGCATAATGTTGAATGACTCCCACCCTCCTAATCCCCATGGGTGCTTACCTACTGAAGTGGAAGGGCATAATTGTTTTATAATTCTAACGTGTATGTGACACTCCCACACATACACCCTCCTATGCCTCACGAGTGCTTACCTACTCGAGTGGAATGGCATTGTTTTATAATTCCAAGGTGAATGTACTCCCACCCTCCTATGCGCAACAAGGGCTTACCTACTCAAGTGGAAGGGCATAATGTTAAATCACTTGTTTTATCATTCCAATATCACAATACGATATGACATCAAAGAAAAAAGTGAGTCAGTGTGAGCGACCCAACTTCATATGCACACGTTTCAAGTGGCAGTTACATTTTCACATTTTTTTTTTCACAACAAGCCAAACGAAAAATGTTGAAGTCGTCGTTTGCAGTTGTACAGCAGTTGTCCTATGCTTGAACCAGCTGTACAATTCACTTTGTTGTTTGTCATGCTTACATTCATTGTCATACGAAATGTTAGAAATTCCCACAATTTCGCAATATTTGCTCTATAAATACTCCGCCGGACTCCAGGCTTTTGTTTGTACCCGTAGTATTGTGTGAGGAGTCGAGTGAAGGGGAAAATATAGTCATTCGAGATTTTCAAATATATGTTTACCGCTCTCTGTCACTGTTTTCTTGTGTTATAAGAGGGATTTTGTTTACTACTGCTCTTGTTGTCTTGTGTTATAAGAGAGATTTTGTTTATTACTGCTCTTAGCAAATCATATCATGCCGGATCCTGGTTTTCTCTCTGGTTTTGTCGGTAAAGGCGTCGACATAGCAATCAGCCAGATTCTTTACCATGCTAACATTGCGCTCCGCTGCAGGAAAGAATTGAACTCTTTGAGAGATCTGGTAACGAACATAAGGCCTATTGCGACACAGATTCGTCAATACCGTCTGGAATTGAATAGAAAGAGAGGAATTTCCATCGCTCAAACCGATGATAATGCTTCACAATGGGTTATTAAGCTGCACGACCTTCTCCGACAAGCACTGCCAATGGTGCAAAGGTGCACAATACCAACATTCGATGTATTTTCTCGTTATCAGATTAGCAGAAAGATCAGTGGTTTGATTTTAAAGATCAAGAAGCATCTGGAATTGGTTCCTTTAGTCCTACTAGAGCAGCAAACACAAATGCACATGGAGATGCTGAGAGAAAGCGCCGAAGCTTCAAGCAGTACTTCTGCATCCACCTCGCAAGCTCCAACCGGGAGCTTCTTCATCGAGGAAGCCCTTATAGTCGGACAAGAGCAAGCGTTTGCAACACTGGAGAAGTTGGTGATCGATGCAGAGGTCCAATTTTTCTTCCGCGCTGGCGTTGTTGGCAAGGGTGGATCYGGAAAAACTCTGCTTCTCAAGAGAGTCTTCAACAGCCAAAAGGTGAGAGATCTCTTTCGTGATGGTCTGTTGCTTTGGCTCACTGTTTCACAGTTTCCCTCTTTTTCAAGTCTTAGAAATGAACTCTGTAAACAAATAGTTGTGCAAACAAAGGAAGATCCTGATCAAAATATGAACGAAGAGGATGTAAAAAGTTGGTTGAGTCAGAGAATGCAGGACACGAGATTTTCCCTCTTCTTAGATGATGTATGGGGAGAGGGTGGGAAATTGCTGGAGGAATTGGGGCTCAGCAGGCTCACCGACAACTCGAACTCCAAAATTATTGTAAGTTCGAGGAATCGCAGAGCAACATTTGAGATGGGAGTTCCAGATAACTTTACATTGACAATGGGGGATCTAAGGGACGAAAATAGTTGGGAGTTGTTCGCTCATCATGCTTTTCCGTATAATAACGGAATTCCGCCAGCAAACATCGACGAGAGAAAGGCAAAGCTTGTGTGTGACAAGTGTGGGGGGCTCCCCCTTGCAATCAAAGTGATAGGGAGGACAATGGCAGGCATCACTGATGCGCAAGAGTGGGAGTTGGCAATCCGTAGTCTGCCAAATGAAAAAGGCGAAGACCATCAAGCTCTCCATGATCGCCTAAGGTTGAGCTACGACTCACTGGGCAACTATGATGTTAATCTCCAATTGTGCTTTCTGTACTTGGCTGCCTTCGCAGAGGATCAAATTATTGATGTCCAGTACCACTTGATTCCTTTATGGTTAGGAGAAGGGCTTCTTGAAAGGAATGAGCCTGGCCACGACCCATTTGAGATGGGAAGAATTTACACCAACGTTTTAGCCGATCGTTGTTTGATCGAGCCAATTCTCAAGGACGTTGATGGCCGCGTGCTCAGTTGCAGGATGCACGACATGCTGCGTGGTTTAGCAATACAAATTGCTGAGCAGGAAGAGGACTTCTACTGCCGTGCAGGTAATGGCTTGACAGCTTTGGTTGAAAATGAATATTCAGGATGCACCAGGCTTTTCTTGAACGACAACAAATTGAGTTCTCTTCCCGAGTCATTCAGAGCTCCATATATATTCTCCCTGTTGATTGGTTCCAACAATTTTACAAAAATTCCCAGAGAGGTGATTGGGAGTATGATATCTCTGAAGGTTCTGAATTTGAGTGCCACATCCATCGAGTCATTGCCAAAAAGTGTGGGGTGTTTGAAACAACTAGTATACTTGACATTACGAAGCGTGCCCATCAAAAGGTTGCCTGCAGCTCTTACAAATCTTGCAAATCTCCAAATCCTGGATCTGTCTGGGTCCAAGATCACAGAATTACCGTCTAGCATTCATAAGCTAACATCCCTGAGGCGTCTGGACCTTTTTGGTTGTGATGATTTGCAATGCCTTCCTCGCAGTATCTCACGCCTTACCTCTTTGCAGTACTTGGACATCATTGGATGCAGTAATGTGTGGAAAAATCATGACAAAAAGAAAGCTGCATCCGTTAATGATTTGAGGTCTCTAACACAACTGAAAAGTCTACGCTTATACAATAAGGCAGAATCAATCAGCGAGGGGACACTGGGGGGTATGCTTCAAATGGAGACGCTCGAGTTGTTTGATACAGTGATGACAAGTTTACCTCGTGACATGATGAATATGTCAAAGTTAAAAAGAATCGGGTTAGCTTGCCATCAGATGGTTAAAATGGATAGCAGGTTTTGTGAATTTCAAAACTTGGGTTATCTTCAATTATATGGTAAGAGGTTAGAAGAACTTTCAGATTTGCATAAACTTAAGGGATTAAGGCAATTACATATTTATGGTTGTTCTAAGTTAAAGAAGTTTCCTACAGAGTTTGGTGAGAAAGGGACATTTCCTTTGTTGGAGATATTTTCGTTGGTTGCGTTAAATGAATTAGAGGAGCTGCCAACACTAATTGCAGAGGAGGATGTGATGCCTTCACTTAAAATATTCACCATCATGAAATGTGAAGCATTAAAGATGTTGCCAGAAAATTATTTACATCTCAAAGCACTCCAAAAATTAAGAGTATATGGTTGTTCTATGATATTGAAGAATTTAGAAAACATCAAAACAGTTATCACAAAAGTAGAATTGGTAACAATGTCTGCTACCAATATGAAAGAAATTATACAAAAATATAACCAAATCACAGATAAAACTAAAAGTTGGTGCTATGGTGAAATTTGGTACAATGAAGAAATTGTAAAAAAGTATGACCAAATGACAGATAAAGCTGAAAGTTGGTGCTATAGTGAAATTTGGTCTAATGATCTTTCCTTTTTCTTGAGAGATCTTTATAGACCTTTGTAAAAATTTATGATTAATGT